>JARGCV010000389.1:0-20000 GCA_034064705.1 Bothrops alternatus
AGGGATGCTGCAAAGGCCATAACTATGAAAAATGGTCCTAAATTCCTTTTTTTCGTGTCTTTGTAACTTTGAACGGTCGCTAAACAAACTGTTATGAATCAAGGACACCCTGTAGGATGAGACTCCGGGCAAATATGTGTCCACTTTGAATTATGTAACTCTCTAAGATCTCAGTATTTTCCCACAGATCAACGTCAGGTAGGATTTTATATCTGGCTGGATGACAGAGAACGCTGCAAGCTGATTGCCTGTTTGAATGCCAAACAACACACCTGTGACCATTTTGTGATACTCTGGAGGCTGACTCAATGATCCAGTCAAATAAGTGGCCACCCATAGTGAAATCCATCTCCTTCAACAGATTAAGTGCTCAGCTCCTGAATATGCTGTTGCTGACTTCCAGGTTTTTTCTGCTCAGGAGGTAGGCTGGAACAAAAAAAGTTCAATCGATCAATTTCAACAAGGGCTATTGGATAAATATGAGGCAAGCCCATTCTTCAGGGCACTCCAGAGGCTATCTGCCTTAATCCACCCCTGCGTGGATATCAACTTGCATTTTCCAACCAATACATAAACATGTCTCTATGAATGAAAGTGCTTCTCCAGATTTGACAACCAATTTGCTTTTATTAAAAAAAACATCCATTCAAACCCAGTTATACGTCTGCAAAAAAATTAGAGCGTTTATTGAAAGTAGTATTGAAAAACGCGTTATTATCGAGTAACACTGATGTAGAAATAAAAGCCTGTACATTAGGCCAAATGAATATGTTTAGAGAAATGTACTCAAATACAGTATATTATTATTATTATTTATGAAACTTATATGCCACCCTTCTCCTTCTCTTTGTAAATGTAGTTCTTGTTCTAAAAGCATGACAAGGCTCAAATTATCCTACTTTGAATACCCTATGCAAAGACCCGCCCAGTTCTCTAGGGATGGCTTTAAAACTGGGAAAGTGGAACCAAAGTGAAGAAGAGAATGACAGCAGCAAGGAGGTGGACTTAATTATATTGGCGATGGGTGCACTATTGGGAGACTTGAAAGAACAGGTTAGAAATACATCATCTTGGAGAAAATCGATCTGTTGCTTGGAGTCAGAAACAACCTGATGGCATATAATCAGGTAAAAAGAGGAACTCAACTTGATAGCTTCTCCAAAATGGCAATTTGAAAAAAATGCAGCTTCTCAATGAGATATCGGGAGAAGTCAGAAATCATGTCCCCCTCTGTTTGGTGGCTTCAACACCCAAACATGAGTCTTGCTTGGAAGTGGTGGCCAATGGTGGCCTGGATTGGATAAAATAGTTTTTTTTTAATTATTTTAAAGAGTAGAATAGAATAGAATAGAATAGAATAGAATAGATAGAATAGAATAGAATAGAATAGAATAGAATAGGAGATGAAATGGAATAGAATAGAATAGAATAGAATAGAATGGTGGCCTGGATTGGATCAAAATAGTTTTTTTTAATTATTTTAAAGAGTCGAATCGAATAGAATAGAATAGAATAGGAGATGGAATAGAATAGAATAGAATAGAATAGAATAGAATAGAAAGAATAGAATAGAATAGAATAGAATAGAATAGGAGATGAAATGGAATAGAATAGAATAGAATAGAATGGTGGCCTGGATTGGATAAAATAGTTTTTTTTAATTATTTTTAAAGAGTCGAATCGAATAGAATAGAATAGAATAGGAGATGGAATAGAATAGAATAGAATAGATAGAATAGAATAGAATAGAATAGAATAGAATAGAATAGAATAGAATAGAACAGAATAGAGATGGAATGGAATGGAATGGAATGGAATGGAAGAGAATGAAAGAGAATGGAAGAGAATGGAAGAGTAAGAGAAGAGAAGAGAAGAGAAGAGAAGAGAAGAGAGAAGAGAAGAGAAGAGAAGAGAGAGAAGAGAAGAGAAGAGAAGAGAAGAGAAGAGAGAGAAGAGAGAATATAGGATGGGATGGGATGAATAGAATAGAATAGAATAGAATAGAATAGAATAGAATAGAATAGAATAGAATAGAATAGAATAGAATAGAATAGAATAGAATAGAATAGGAGATGAAATGGAATAGATAGAATGGTGGCTGGATTGGATAAAATAGTTTTTTTTAATTTATTTTAAAGAGTCGAATCGAATAGAATAGAATAGAATAGGAATGGAATGGAATAGGAATAGAATAGAATAGAATAGAATAGAATAGAATAGATAGAATAGAATAGAATAGAATAGAATAGAATAGAATAGATAGAATAGAGATGGAATGGAATGGAATGGAATGGAATGGATGGAATGGAATGATGGAGAGAATGAAAGAGAATGGAAGAGAATGGAAGAGTAGAGAAGAGAAGAGAGAGAAGAGAAGAGAAGAGAAGAGAAGAGAAGAGAAGAGAAGAGAAGAGAAGAGAAGAGAAGAGAAGAGAAGAGAAGAGAAGAGAAGAGAAGAGAAGAGAAGAGAATGAGAAGAGAATATAGGATGGGATTGGGATGAATAGAATAGAATAGATAGAATAGAATAGAATAGAATAGAATAGAATAGAATAGAATAGAATAGAATAGAATAGAATAGAATAGCTGGAAGGGGACCTTGGAGGTCTTCTAGTCCAACCCCCCTCCTCAAGCAGAAGAACCTACACCATCTCAGACAGGTGATTGTCCAGTTTCTTCTTAAAAACCTCCAGTGATGGAATGCCACAATTTCTGGAGGCAAAGCTGTTCCACTACTTGATTGTCCTCGCTGACAGGAAGTTTCTCCTTAATTCCAGGTTGCTTCTCTCTTTGTTCAGCTTCCAACCATTGTTTCTTGTCCTGCCCTCTGGTACTCTGGTGAACATAATTAAATTGAATTGTTGAATTGTCCTGCAGCAAGTTGTCCCATGGCAATTTCTGCAGTGTGTTGGCTGTGACAAGCTGGCTCTTTCCACAGAAAAGTGGCTTTTTTCCTCTCCAGCCACCATCCGTTCACCACTTCCTTTTGGCTGGACAGTTTCCCATAGTCCATCAACGGGGCGTGGAACAGCAGGGACTGCCACCCTCAGAAAACCCTGTCTCCATTAATATTGGTTCAATTAGCCTCCAACACAAAGGTTATATCCCTGCAATTTTATAGGATTTGAAGGAAATTTGCCTGGGCATCATTCACTCCAGGCCCAGTTAGCCCATGAAAATAAAACTGGCACTAGGGTAATTTATTCTTTACTCCACTCCCCTGGAATGGTGCCATTAAACAGCTTCTGCTCAGCTCCATTTGCACAATGCAGATGACTTCTGGGCATTTCCTTGGCAGGGGGGGGGGCGGTGCCAGGTTAAACAGCCGAGATTCATTTCTGAATCCGGCATCTGTGATCACACAATTGGAGCCTCATCCTTTTTACGAGGCACAATTCAAAGTGTTGGTTATGACCCATAAAGCCCTATATGGCAATGGGCCAGGATACTTGCGGGACCGTCTTCTGCCTCATGAATCCCAGCGACCGGTTGGGGCACATAGGGTTGGCCTCCTACGGGTCCCGTCTGTTGGACAATGCCATTTGGTGGGACCTAGGGCAAGGGCCTTCTCTGTTGCTGCCCCAGCCCTCTGGAATCAACTTCCCTCAGAGGTTCGTACTGCTCCTTCCCTCCTAGCTTTCCGAAAACTTTTAAAAACACATCTTTGCAGACAGGCTTGGGGCTTGTGAGCTGCGCTCTGCCCCTGGGCCTTTGATTGGGACTGTATGTTGTATGAGTGGGTATAGTTTTATTGTTTTTTATATTGTATATTATTATTTTAACTAATTTATATTTTGTACTTGTATTATTTGCTGTGAGCCGTCCTGAGTCTGAGGAGAAGGGCGGCATATAAGTCAAAATAAGGTAAAGTAAAGTAAACTCATCATGTATACAACACCTCCAGCAAGATTATTGTACACCCAAAGATGGGACAAAAATAAATACTCAAAAAGCGATCGCGTGACCCCGGGACGCTGCAACTTGCAAGCATATGAATTTTGATCACGTGGCCATGGGGATGCTGGAAAGGCCATAGCTGTGAAAAACGGTCGTAAGTCACCTTCTTCAGTGCCGTTGTAACTTTGAATGGTCACTAAATGACTAAATCGAGGATTACCTGTATCAAATCAACAGGTGCTTGCAGAAATGGCAAAGCTGACCACTTTGGTCAAGGTCGAAAGACTTCTTTAAAAATCCCGAAGCCTTACACGGACTTTTTAGTGAAAGAAGAAAAGCTGACTTGATGATCTATAATCTGAAGATTAGAAAGGGTTTAATGAGGGAAGGGAAAGAGTGAGATGGTAACCACTCGATGGAAAATTTCATCCAAATTACTTGATGGAAAGAAGGGCAGAAATCAAACACCTTTCTTTTTTTCACTTCTTTTCTTTTTTTCTTTTCCTTCTTTTCCACCAAATTTCATTTGTTATACTTTTATTGTATTGTGGGAAGTCAGCCCCCCAGAGAAGGAAATATTAAAATGGCAGGAAAATATGTTTTCTCAAAGGATCTTAAAGAGATAGAAAAGCATGCCCAGTTTTTTCTTAATAGCCCCAAGTCTCCCTCCCCCAAGCAAAAACCTGCTCTATAGAAATGCAGATGTAAACCATCAGGAAAGTTGAAGCTAGACGATTGAGAAGACAAAGACAGCTAAAATCTACATACCCACCCAAACTCTAAGAGTCATTAGCCCCGGCCCCAGGGAAGCAGGATATAACCTTTGGGACATAATAGGATTAACCACCACCATCAGAACACCAGAAAAGCACACTCAGACTCAGGTCAAAGTTCATGCCACAGGAACAGGCAACAACTCCAAACAAAAGGCTCCAGAAGGTATAAAAACCCAGTCCCTACATGTGCTCAGTCCTTTTTCTCTCTTCTCTGCCAGAACCATCTTCCTCTCTGGCTCTCATTTTCAATAAACTACAACCTTCTTCCTAAAGCAGTCACCATGTTGTTTATCCCTGGCTTGGACTGAACCATGATGAAGACTTTTCTTCCAACAGTATTGTAAAATCATATATTCAATACATACATATGTAGGTGTGTATGTACACATGGAACCCTACCGTTGGGCAGTGGTGGGATTCAAATATGTGAACAACCAGTTCTCTGTGGATGCCGCTTTCGGAAGTCCATTCTAGGCCTGGGCAACAAAAAGTTAGCTACCAGTTCTGCCAAAGTGGTGCAAACTGGCTGAATCCCACCACTGCCTTTGGGTCTTTTCTACATTTGAGGAAGTTTTCTTCGAGGTAGGAATTAAAGAGCAAACTGGATGCTTTAATCCTTGCAGATGCTTAAGTCCTCCATTTCACCCCTTCAACTCCAGGAGCATCTGCTCAAAGCTGACTCTGTCCGTTCTATTTCTGGTTGACATTCCATCAAAGTCTTTCACAGGCTTCAAGGTGATGAGACTAAATCAAAGGCTGAATTTCCTGAACACACTGGATCACAGCTAAATCCTATTCTATTCTATTCTATTCTATTCTATTCTATTCTATTCTATTCTATTCTATTCTATTCTATTCTATTCTATTCTATTCTATTCTATTCTATTCTATTCTATTCCATTCCATTCCATTCCATTCCATTCCATTCCATTCCATTCCATTCCATTCCACTCCACTCCACTCCACTCCACTCCACTCCACTCCACTCCACTCCATTCCATTCTATTCTATTCTATTCTATTCTATTCTATTCTATTCTATTCTATTCTATTCTATTCTATTCTATTCTATTCTATTCTATTCTATTCTATTCTATTCTATTCTCTATTCCTATTCATTCTGAATTATATTCTATTCTATAGTTCTATTCTATTCTATTCTATTCTATTCTATTCTATTCTATTCTATTCTGTTCTGTTCTGTTCTGTTCTGTTCTGTTCCGTTCCGTTCCGTTCCACTCCACTCCACTCCACTCCATTCCATTCCATTCTATTCTATTCTATTCTATTCTATTCTATTCTATTCTATTCTATTCTATTCTATTCTATTCTATTCTATTCTATTCTCTATTCCTATTCATTCTGAATTATATTCTATTCTATTCTATTCTATTCTATTCTATTCTATTCTATTCTATTCTATTCTATTCTATTCTATTCTATTCTATTCTATTCTATTCTATTCTATTCTATTCTATTCTATTCTATTCTATTCTTTTTCCCTGTTCCATTTCTCCAAGCATGCTTCATTTTAATTGCCTTCATTGGGCTCTTTTGATCTACGTCCCAAAGGTTTTTGCCTTTACTGGTGATGCTAAGACTGTTCCACAGGAGTGTGAAGCCACCACCACCAGCACCAAATGCTACCAGCCCCTCCCCTCTTAGCTTGTACTGAGGTCAGATGGTGACCAGGCTGATGGGGAGGACTCCCACTTTCCTATACAGAAAGCACTCAAAGTGGCCCAGAATTTAATACAAGCCGTTAAAATCTGATAGGAACAATTAAAGTAGGGTTTGCCATATGTTCTATCCTCTTTTTTCATCCTTAAATCTCCATCTGGACAGATTTTTTTAACATCTGTCCAGAATTTGACCATTTTAAAAAATCCTTGGTGGGAGAAGCCAGAGGAAAGAAGCAGAAATGAAATGACATCCTGCCCCTTATTCCCCTTGTTGGGATTGTTTTTGTGCTGGTGCAAGAACCAGGAAGGTGGAATGGCCAGCAAGATGCACGATGCTTTGGCCACCAAACAGTTTAATTGGGGTGTTGGTGATGGTTCTCAAGAGCTTTAATACACAGGTCCAATTGAGTGATTCGTTCTTTGGAGAAGAGCATGTATTTTGAAATTGCAATGCTGGCCCAGACCCAGATTTTTTTTTTTTATCTGACCATGTCTCGGTTGCAGTTCTTCTTCCTGTTCTTCAAAGATTATTTATTTTGCACATTATAACTTCTTGAGATTATCCATCCACATTTTCTTGCCTGTCTTCCACTTGCTTCAACCCTGCCAAACACACTCATTTTCTATTGCTCGTCCTCTACTTCCTCCATCTGCTGAGATCACCACCTCAGGGGAGCCATCATGTCCTATCAGGTCCATAATGATTGACTGACTCTTCTTTGCCATCCACAGTAGCTACGGTATCTTAGTGCCATCTCCAAATCTATAATTTGGAATCCAAACTGTGATCCATCGTTCTATCTTTGTTTGTCACTTTTTGTCCATGTCCAGTTTTTACATCTGTACTTGGAAAGCTACTCTGATCTTTGTGGCCATCAAAGCTAGCTTTGCCCTTCATTCTCTTGGCTCGGATTGTCATTTCTTCCCTCCCTGTGATTAACCTGCTCTTTACTTCACCAGTATATGGTTCATTTATTGTGGGGCTTGAGAAAATAAAATTATCTAAATCACCTTGCCTCCTTTGCTATCAGTTGTTAGGTTTACTGAGTAGGCTGGTCTAAGTTAAGTATTTAACCTCAGCACATTCATTTTCCATTTTTATTTTCATGAGTAGCTATCTTAGCTTCTCCTTTCTTTGACTATATCTCTCAAATTGTTACTATTTTGATCTCCTGTTTTATGTCCAGCTGTCCTGCAATTATGTTTGTGATATAAATTAAACAGATATGGAAACAGTATGTATTCTTGTTTCAACCTCTTTCCTATTATAAAACATGCTGTTGGTCCATGTTCATTTGTTATAGCAGCATCTTGTTCATTGAAAAGTTTCTCAGAAAACTAACCATTCTTCAGGTACACCAATTAATCTTAATATATTCCACTTTCTAGCATGATCTGCATAATTAACAGCCTTGCTGTAATCAATAAAGCAAAGGTAACAGCCTTATATTCTCCTGCTCTCTCCCGTTATCTATCTTAAAGTTAGCTTACTTACCGGTATCTTAATTCCCCTTCTGCCCTTTTCTGAAATCTGCCTATTAATTTAGCATTTCTCTCTCTAAATGCGATTCTATTGTACTTTTCAACTCTTAAGCAAAACTTTGCTTATGTGAAGAATTGGTGCAACGTTTCAATCCTTTCGAGTCTTGTTCCCTGTTTGTTGACACAGAACAAAAGTACTTGAACAACCTTGTCTCCTGCAACTTGAAACAATTCTTTTTTTAAGGAAGTTTTATTAGTTTATAATATACTGTCAGAGCGTGCACAGTCTTATTGCACTGAGATAACCCAGGAGTAAACACAGTAAACAGTGGTTTGTATTAAATGGTGGTTTAACTTACACCAAGGCTTTTCAACCAGTGGTACGGGTACCACCTGTGGTATATTGGCACCTGGCAGGTGGTACGCGACTATCCTAGAAAAGTGGTAGCGGGGGAGGGGAATGAGCTGAACCGGTGGCAGCACCGCACAAGCCTGAGCGAGAGACGGCTGGAGCTGCAGGGCTGTCAGGGCTCAGTGGAAGCGTCAGGATCAGCGCCAGGCTCCAGCTGGAGCTCGGCGCTGATCCTGGCCCTTCTGCTGAGCCCAAAAGAAGTGCCGATCATCTGGAAAGCAGCACCGATCCTGACGCTTCTGCTGAGCCCAGAAGAAGCGCCGATCACTGGAATGTTGCAGCATCTCCAGGGTCTTGTGATTTACTTTCAGATGCTTGGCAACTGATTCATATTTATGACAGTCACAGTGTCCCAGGGTCATGTGAAGTGGCCAAAACCTGCTGAAACCACCCAGCAGACGGGGGGAATAAAAACCAAACAACCTCCCCACCCCACCCCTACTGCCAATCCTCAACAGAAATGCTCACAACAATGAAAACCTCAGACAGGAGGAAGAGCGCTGCCGGGTGGGCAGGCAGGTGTCTTGCTCGGCTGTGGCTTGGGGGGCACTTTTTTCAGTGCCATTGTAACTTCGAACAGTCACTAAGCAAACTGTTGTAAGTCGAGGACTACCTGTACTTCTTCACTTTTTTGGTCATCAAGTTTTTGACACCTTGCTAGGTGGCTGGTGGTCCTTGGATATTGCCATATCCTAAAAGTGGTACAATGGTTGAAAAGATTGAAAAGCCCTGTCTTACATTATCTACAATATCACACACCAAGAACAATATACATCCACGTGCTAATACAGCAGGATCCAACAAACCACAATTACAGCAGGAAACGGAAGAGAGGGGACACACCAGCAGAGCCTTCCCTTTTACACAAAGCTCTTAAAGGGACACAGACCCTGCTGAGTCATTCCCATCATTACATCTTACATTACATAAGCTGGTTAGCTGTTAAATCAATACCTTGACATATACAGTACAATGGAAATGCAAAAGCAAATAGAGGAAAAGATGGGGAAGGGAAAGGAAAGTAGAGAAGTGAGGTAAGGGAGAGAAAAAAAGGCACTGACTTCCGACTTCCTTTGGTGCCATTCAGTACAAACCTCAACTTTTTACTTTTACAAAACCAGCCCTTTCAATAACATCAAATCTATCTAACTGACAAAGCCCCAAATCAAAATGTCACTTTTTGTCCACCTCAAGCTTGAAACAATTCAATTCAATTCCATCTGCATGCGATGGCTTTCCTGTTTAATCGCTGGCTTTTGTCAAATTTCACTTTTTTAAGCAGGGTCTCTGCTCCTAAGTACATTTTCTCTCTGCAAATGACATTTACACCCTACTCTAAACTATAGGTTCTGCTGTTATTTCCCCGGATTTCTTTAAAAATCTCATTTTTCTGTTCTTGTTTTTCTGGACTGAGGTATCTCAATCCTTTCCAGCTCGACACTGGAAGTCTGCATTCAGTTGTCATAACCATTTCCTCTTCCCTAAGGCTTTTATGTTTTTTCGATGACCATAACTTGTTCAAGTAGCCTTTGGATCTTTTCCTCTTTGAAATGTTGATAACTTTTTCTGTTATGGCTCCCACATTGTTCCTTATACCTCTTCTAGCTTCTCAAGTTTTACATGTTATCTGTACCGATTCTGCTCTTTCCTTTGATCTTATATTCCGACTGGATATCTAGATGAAATTTTGCTGGCATATCTATCCTCTTTTAATTTTCTAATTATAGCTGGGTATATTAACATCAGGATTCATGATCTGTTTCACAATCTGTATCTGAAAATGTTCTGGCTGACTGTGCTGCTCTTTCCGATCCCCTGTTCGTATTATGTCGTTGATTTGATTTTGACATTGTCCATCTGGTGTCCAGATGTACGGTCTGCATTTATGTTTCTCGAAGCAAAGATTAGCAGGGAACATTCAGAGCTCCTAAGTTCACATTCCGACAATAATCATTTTACGATGTGTTGTTTCTGCTTTGACCATTTCAAGTTTAGCTCAGATCACACTTCTTGGAAAATGAAATGCTGTATCCTTGGAGAATAGAATAGAATAGAATAGAATAGAATAGAATAGAATAGAATAGAATAGAATAGAATAGAATAGAGCTGGAAAGGACCTTGGAGGTCTTCTAGTCCAGCCCCTCACTCAAGCAGGAGACCCTATACCATTTCAGACAAGTGACTGTCCAGTCTCCTCTTAAAAACCTCCAGTGATATCTCTCATCTCCCTTCTCTCTCTCCCCTCCCCTCCCCTCTCCTCTCCCTTCTCCTCTCCCTTCTCCTCTCCCTTCTCCTCTCCCTTCCCCTCCTGTCTCCTGTCCTCTCCCCTCCTCTCCTCCCCTCTCCTCTCCCCTCCTCTCCTCTCCTCCCCTCCCCCTCCTCTCCTCTCCCTTCTCCACTCCTCCCCTTCTCCTCTCCTCTCCTTTCCCCTCCCCTCCCCTCCCCTCTCCCTTCTCCTCTCCCTTCTCCTCTCACCTCCCCTCCTCTCCCTTCTCCTCTCCCCTCCTCTTCCCTCCCCTCCACTCCCCTCTCCCTTCTCCTCTCCTCTCCTCTCCTCTCCCTTCTCCTCTCCTCTCCCCTCTCCTCTCCCTTCTCCTCTCCCTTCTCCTCTCACCTCCTCTCCTCTCCCTTCCCCTCCTGTCTCCTGTCCTCTCCCCTCCTCTCCTCCCTTCCCCTCTCCCCTCCTCTCCTCTCCTCTCCTCTCCTCTCCCTTCTCCACTCCTCTCCTCTCCCTTCTCCTCTCCTTTCCCCTCCACTCACCTCCCCTCTCCTCTCCCTTCTCTCCTCTCCCCTCCTCTCCCCTCCCCTCCCCTCTCCCTTCTCTCCTCTCCTCTCCCTTCTCCTCTCCCCTCCTCTCCTCTCCCCTCCCCTCTCCTCTCCCTTCTCCTCTCCTCTCCCTTCTCTTCTCCTCTCCCCTCCCCTCCCCTCCCCTCCCCTCTCCTCTCCTTCTCTCTTCCCTTCACCTCCTCTCCTTCTTCTCCTCCCCTCCCCTCCCCTCTCTCCTTTCCTCTCTTTCTCAGATGTGATGCAAACTGTTCTCAGGTTCTCTTCAGACTATTGATTTTTAGAATCCATCTTTAAATTTATGGACCCCTGATGGCACCGGGCTTAACTTCTGCAGAAATAATTTAGCTCTGCCAATCTGGCAAATGTCTTTATATCAAGGTGGCATTTTTATCAATGCAAAAGGAAAAAAAACCGTTGGGCACTGAAGTCTGTCTATGATCCAGCTGAGTTTTCGTTATTTGAGCCACACACAATGTCTAACACTGAAGGAAGATGGCTTGGGTTTGGCTGTGGAACTCAAGACTTTAAAGGATTTTTTTTAATTAAAGCAGAAACTAGAGAGTGCAAAGACTTAATTTCTTACAGTATTAACCTTAATGGACGATGTGATGAGATCTATTCCCAGGAGCCTATTACACCATAATAACTTTGCTACCTCTAAGCAGCCACAATTTCCCTTTTTTTGCCACTCACATCACACACTGACCCAGTTACCATTCTGGAAAATGTGACACTCAAAGGCCAACATCACTGGATTTGCAAGAAGGAAGGGCTTCCTAGGTCCAGCTCTTTCTAGCCCTGCTTGTCTGAGTGGCCCAGGAGCATTTTGGAGGAAAGTCAAAAGTGTTGAGATGTCAGCCCTCAACATGTGATCAAAGACCTGCTCTTTTTTCAACCTTCTAGCACTGACGATGTTACCTAGTTTGGTAATGAAACGTCTGCAAGAAAACCAGCAAGCTCAGAGAGCACCCAGGACCCCATAGTCCTTCCTTCCTTCCTTCCTTCCTTCCTTCCTTCCTTCCTTCCTTCCTTCCTTCCTTCCTTCCTCCCTCCCTCCCTCCCTCCCTCAATTCCACTTCCTTCTAGCACTGCTGATGTTACCTAGTTTGGTAATGAAATGTCTGCAAGAAAACCACCAATGACCATATATATTATATATATTCAGATTTGCTACGTGAGGGGTCCTGGGTGTGCTCCGACTGAGGTTGTTTTACTTTGGGTAATGAAACATCTGCCAGAAAACAATCAAGCTCAAGGAACACCAAGGACCCCACAATCCTCATTCTCCTCCTCTCTGCAAAGCCCACTCCCTTATAGCATTGATGTTGTTACCTAGTTGAGTAATGAAATGTCTGTAAGAAAACCACTCAGCTCAGGGAGCACCAAGGACCCCACAGTTGTCGTTATTGTACTCCTCCTCCTCCTCCTCTTCCTCCTCCTCCTCCTCCTCCTCCTCCTCTTCCTCCTCCTCCTCTTCTTCCTCACCAGAAAACCACACTCCCTTCTAGCACTGATGATGTTACCTACTTGGGTCATGAAATGTCTGCGAGAAAAGTACCATCTCAGAGAGCACCAAGGACCCCACAGTTGTCATTATTCTCATTGTCCTCCCCCTCCTCCTCCCCCTCCCTCCCCCTCCTTCTCCCCAGAAAACCCCCTGCCTTCTATCACTAATGATGTTCCCTGGTTGAGTCATGAAACGTCTGTCAGAAAACAACCAAGATCAGAGAACACCAAGGACTCCACAGTTCTATTCCTGCTCTTTCCTGTTCTTCTTCCTCCTTCTCCTCAGCTCCCTCTTCCTCCTTGCCTCCTCCTCCCCACCCACCCTCCTCTTCCTCCTCCTCTTCCTCTTTGCAAACTTTACTCCCTTCTAGCTTGAATTTGGTGTCCTAACAAGGGGATGGGGGGGGGGGCAGGGGTCTGGAGGCTAAAGCATATAAGGAACAGCTGCTAGAATTGGGGATGTCTAGTTTAACGAAGAGAAGGACAAGGGGGGATATGATTAGCAGTCTTCCAGTATCTCAGGGGCTGCCCCAAAGAAGAGGGAGTCAAGCTCTTCTCCAAAGCGCCAGAAGGCAGGACAAGAAGCAACGGGTGGAAACTGATCAAGGAGAGAAGCAACCTGGAACTAAGGAGGGAGAGAGGAGAGGGAGGGAGGGGAGGGAGGGAGGGAGGAAGGAAGGAAGGAAGGAAGGAAGGAAGGAGGAAGGAAGGAAGGAAGGAAGGAAGGAAGGAAGGAAGGAAGGAAGGAAGGAAGGAAGGGCAATGGATGGAAACTAATCAAGGAGAGAAGCAACCTGAAACTAAGGAGAAACTTCCTGACAGTGAGAACAATTAACCAGCGGTACAACCTGCCTCCAGAAGCGGTGAATGCTCCAACACTGGAAGTTTTTAAGAAGAGACTGGACAGCCATTTGTCTGAAATGGTATAAGGTTTCCTGCCTGAGCAGAGGGGTTGGACTAGATGACCTCCGAGGTCCCTTCCAACTCTGTTATTAAATTATTTTGTTAAGAAAGAAAGAGTCATACTGAAGTGAGAAAATAAACCCTGGGTGACTAGCATTCTGGAGCATCACCTGGTAGTTCCACCGACGCTGACACCTGGGATGTTAGCGTTTGTGGATGAGAAGCGACAGCCTTGTTTAATCATGGAAATGAAGATGAATCGGGTTGAGCTGGCTGGAATGAAGGCTTCCCTCACCCCCTGGGGCTCGCCTCCCACACTCTCGCAAGGCCCGACAGCCAGAACAACCTCTCTGGATTAGCTTAGTTATGTCTGCTCTCTCAACGGGGCCCCACCGATTCTTAGACAGTCAGAGTCAGAAATGCCCGCGAGGTCATCTAGTCCAACCCGCTGCACAGGGGCAGGGCAGGGAAAGTGCCAAAGGAGGCCACTCTAACAGATTAGAGGATTGCAACAGCTCCGCCACGACCAAAGATTAGAGTTGCTGGGCCTTTGACTTGGAGGGAGAATGAGTAAAAGGTAATAAACAGAACAGAACAACAGATCTGCCTATACCATTTCAGTCAAATGGTTCTCCAATCGCTTCTTAAAATCCTCCAGTGATGAAGCGAGCAGCCAAATTTCCGAAGGCCAGCCGTTCCACTGATTAATTAATTCACTGTCAGGAAGTTTCTCCTTAGTTCCAGGTTGCTTCTCTCCTGGTTAGTTTACATCCGTTGCTTTTGTCTGCCTTCAGGGGCTTTGGAGAATAGCTTGACTCCCTCTTCTTTGGGGCAGCCCCTGAGATACTGGAAGACTGCTATCATGTCTCTCCAATCTTTCTCTTTGTTTGAGTAACAGAATAACAGAGTTGGAAGGGACCTCGGAGGTCATCTAGTCCAACCCCCTGCTCAGGCAGGAAATCCTATACCATTTCAGACAAATGACTATCCAGTCTTTTCTCAAAAACTTCCAGTGTTGGAGCGTTCACCGCTTCTGGAGGTAGGGTGTTCCACTGGCCTCCAGAAGCGGAGGAAGTTTCTCCTTAATTCTAGGTTGCTTCTCTCCTTGGTTAGTTTCCATCCGATGCTTCTTGTCCTGCCTTCTTCAGGCGCTTTGGAGAATAGCTTGACTCCTCTTCTTTGGGGCAGCCCCTGAGATACTGGAACCCTGCTATCCTGTCCCCCCTCGTCCTTCTCTTCGTTAAACTAGACCTACCCAATTCCAGCAACCATTCCTTTTATGTTTTAGCCTCCAGCCCCCTGATCATCTTTGTTGCTCTTCTCTGCACTCTTTCTAGAGTCTCAGCATCTTTTTTTACGTTGTGGCGACCAAAACTGGATGCAGCATTCCAAGTGTAAAATGATACATCCAACATGCATGGTTAGGAGAATGTGCAGGGCCAAGTGTTTTTGCCTCCTTGACAAGTCCAGGTGTGGGGCAATTTAGGGTCTAACAAGGTTGCATCTTTTGAACTTTTCACATTGGATGAGGCAACGGCCACTAACCCAAAGGGGTTGGGCTACCTCCCAGAGGGTCCGGCTACCCATAGCACCGGATCTGGGGGGGGGGCTGTTTACTACTGCCAGGTTTGATGTCCCTTTGATGTCAAATGGTGTTTGTTTTTTTTTATAAATCCAGGTTGTCTAGCATGGCAGATAAGTTGTTGGGTTTGTTTTGTACTGATGCTGCTAAATGTTTTATCGATTTACTTGCTTTGATTCCTGACTGCTTCTGCTTTAGCAATATGTGTACTTTTGTGTTTTTAAATTGTGTTTAAGAGTCCTGGGATCCATAAAACAGAAGGGTGACACACAAGGGCACGGCGCCAACAAGCTAAGTGGGCTGGCGACTCTAAGCAAAGCCTCCCCACCCTCCTTTTTCTGTCTCCCAAGGGGCTTGGAATACCAATGTGCAACATTATTCCAGTTGTCTCCCTGTGAGGTTGTCGCTGGTTCCACACATTGCAGCTTCATTATAGGATGGGCACTTGACCGTGCTTAAACAAACTATAGTTTAGCAAAATGCCTCATATTCAAATCCTTGTCTCTTCAATAATAATAATAATAATAATAATAATAATAATAATAAAGTTGGAAGGGACCTTGGAGGTCATCTAGTCCAACCCCTCTGCTCAGGCAGGAAACCTTATACCATTTCAGACAAATGGCTGTCCAGTCTCTTCTTAAAAACTTCCAGTGTTTGCAGCATTCACCGCTTCTGGGAGGCAGGTTGTTCCACTGGTTAATTGTTCGAACTGTCAGGAAGTTTCTCCTTAGTTCCAGGTTGCTTCTCTCCTTGCTTGGTTTCCATCCATTGCTTCTTGTCCTGCCTTCAGGCGCTTTGGGAGAATAGCTTGACTCCCTCTTCTTTGGGGCAGCCCCTGAGATATTGGAACACTGCTATCATGTGAGAGATAACAGAATAACAGAGTTGGGAGGGACCTGGAGGTCATCTAGTCCAACCCCCTGCTCAGGCAGGAAACCCTATACCATTTCAGACAAATGGCTGTCCAGTCTCTTCTTAAAAATTCCAGTGTTGGAGCATTCACCGCTTCTGGAGGCAGGTTGTTCCACTGGTTAATTGTTCGAACTGTCAGGAAGTTTCTCCTTAGTTCCAGGTTGCTTCTCTCCTTGATGAGTTTCCATCCGTTGCTTCTTGTCCTGCCTTCATGCGCTTTGGAGAACAGCTTGACTCCCTCTTCTCTGGGGCAGCCCCTGAGACATTGGAACACTGCTATCCTGTCCCCCCTCGTCCTTCGTTAAACGAGACACCCCCAATTCCAGCAGCCGTTCCTTATATGTTTCAGCCTCCAGTCCCCTAATCATCGTTTTGCTCTTCTCTGCACTCTTTCTAGAGTCTCAACATCTTTTGTACATCATGGTGACCAAAACTGGATGCAGTATTCCAAGTGTGGCCTCACCAAGGCCTTGTAAAGTGCTTGTGGGGGGGGGAAGTATTGTCCTTTCTTGATGCCAGGCAGTTGTAGGAAGTCAGCACACACACACAGAGAGAGAGAGAGAGAGAGAGAGAGAGAGAGAGAGAGAGAGAGAGAGAGAGAGAGAGAGAGAGAGAGAGAGAGAGAGAGAGAGAGAGAGAGAGAGAGAGAGAGAGAGAGAGAGAGAGAGAGGACGAAATATTTGGGGGAATATTAAAGAGGCAGAATATTATATTTCTGCTAAAGGAGAAATGGAGAAAAAGGCAGAAACAGTCCCAAGTCACCCTGCCCCAGGCAGAAACTGAGCAGGCCAGCTTTTAGAAATGCAGATTTGGTAATCCAGTCAGGAAGACTGGGGCCATGAAGGCTGGAACTGATGCGATTAGAAAAAACAAAGATCCTAAAATCTGCATTCCCCCACCCAGGTTCAAGGACAGGAGGACGTGACCCCCAAGCCACAATGGGAGTCAGGCAACAATTAGAACACCAAAACAGCGCAGGTCAAAATACATTGCACAGGAACAGTCACCTCAAGCCCAAAGCCCAAAGAAAGTATAAAAACCCACCCACTGTCAACTCCATTTTGTCAGCCACCCCAGAAACCTGCTGCTGTGACTGATGTTTCTGGCAACTAAACAAAGAGGCCTCCTTTCCAAAATGCAGCCTGCCTTCACTTGTTTCTACAGCGTCCTCCCGACTTGGAACAGGACCTGTTTTTTCTTTCTAACACAGTAAAGCTTGTGGCTTGGCAGAAGCTGTTTTGGGTATTTCTCAGGGGCAGGGCTTCTGTTTTTCTAATTTAAGTTTAGATGGCTTGAGAATTTGTTTCCCAATTTTTCTTAATGCTGTTCCTGAACTGTTTCTTAAACAGTTTCCTGGCAGCATCTAGCAGGTTCTGGCTGAGGTGGAGAAGCTGGTGAAGATGGGACTTTGGATTAGTCCTGGGATGGGAGGCCACTAGGAAATCCCAGGACTGTAGACCAGAAAGGGAAGTTAAAACATGCCCTGAAAGAAGGTAATGGGATGCCCAGAAGGGTTGATGTTATGAAAGTAGGCTGAAGGCATAGCAAGAGACATGAGTGATTGCCCCCAATTACAGATTGTTGGGGGCAAATATGCTGACTCTGTAAAATCGCTTAGAGAAAGCTGTAAAGTACTGTGAAGCGGTATATAAGTCTAAGTGCTATTGCTATTGTTCTTCCTTTCCCCCCTCCTTCCTTCCTTCCTTCCTTCCTTCCTTCCTTCCTTCCTTCCTTCCTTCCTTCCTTCCTTCCTTCCTTCCTTCCATGGTGCACAATGTTAGAGTGCAGTATTGCAGGCTAACTCACTGCTCACTGCCAGGAGTTCGATTCTGACCTGCTCAAGGTTGACTCAGCCTTCCATCTTTCCAAGGTGGGAAAAATGAGGACCCAGATTGTTGGGGACAAGTGGCTGACTCTGTAAACTGTTTTAAAGAGGGCTGTAAAGCACGGTGTGCTATTTCTGCCAGCATCCTGTCTTTGAAATGAGGCCCAATTAAAGCAATGCAAGGTTGGACTCACAGCAGGAAGGGATTTTGATCTCTGCAGGTTCCCTCCTGAAAACCGCAAGCCAGCTCTGTCTTGAGGATGGAATCAAAGATCATGATCTCTGAAAACAGTTGGCTTAGTCATCCACGGCCACTCCATTTTCCTGGCACTCAGCCTGTTTTGCCCCCCATAGATCCAAATAGTCACCAGACACCAGGTGGGTCCTCCGCTGTATCTCCTGCCTGCTCCAGGGTGAGGATATATTAAGGGAGTATCATCAGCATATTGATGATGCCTTACCCATGCCAATGAATGACCTCTTCCATAAGCCTCTTCACATAGATCTTAAACAGCATGGAAGGGAGGAACAAAGCTGTAGTAGCCCATAAAGGCTGCCCCAAAGTAGAGGGGGGGGTCAACCAATTCACCAAAGCACCTAAAGGCAGAACAAGAAACCATGGATGGAAACTAATCCAGGGGGAGAAGCAACCTGGAATTAAGGAGAAACTTCCTAACAGTGAGGACAATTAATCAGTGGAACAGCTTGTCTCCAGATGTTGTGGGTGTGCTCCATCACTGGAGGTTGTTAAGAAGAGACTGGACAACCACGTGTCTGAAATGGTATAGGGCCTCTTGCTTGAGCAGGGGGGTTGGACTAGAAGACCTCCAAGGTCCCTTCCAACTCTATTATTCTGTTAAAATAGATGGGGTGGATCTGTAGTGGAAGTGGGGGCTGGAATTAAGAGACTGGCTAGCTTGGAATCCCTGCAGGAGAGGAAGTGATGGAGCTCTGATCCACCACCCACCCAATCCCCTGGAGTGCTTATCTAGTTGTTTTCAAGAGAGTTCAGCTAGTCTGGTGAAATTCTTGGGAATACGTGAGTAGCAGTAAAGAAAGCTCCAGGTATAAGTCCGATTTCTTGCACCTGACAATGGAATTCTTCCAACTGCTGCTGACTGGAACTGACTGCTCAAGAAACAGAAGAGATTGAACAAAACAGGGTGATCCACTGGCAACCCTCACAGCTGGCCTAGAAGGAAACCATGATTGATGGCATGGGAAGCTGTCAAAATATCAAGAACCAGGACAAGAAGATTTATATTCCCCCTTATTCCTTAGTACTGCCATAGATCATCAAGAAGGCAAATTATGCAGCTTCAGTCCCACAGCCAGGTCTAAATTCTGCCTGCCAGGGTTCAGATAATCTATTTCATCTGGGACGGTAATCCTAGTCCAGATGTCTTCTCAAGAATCTTCCCTAAAAATGGATGTTTGAAGACTAATGGATCAAGCAACAGCTCTTTGAAGATGGGGGACATTGATGCCTCTGTCAGGCCTGCCCCCACTTAGACATTTAGGAAAGAATAGAATAGAGCTGGAAGGGACCTTGGAGGTCTTCTAGTCAGCCCCCTGCTCAAGCAGGAGACCTATACTGTCTCAGACAGTCTCTTCTTAAAAATCTCCAGTGATGAAGCACCCACAATTTCTGAAGGCAAAGCTGTTCCACTGGTTAATTGTCCTCACTGTTAGGAAGTTTCTCCTTAATTCCAGGTTGCTTCTCTCTTTGATCAGTTTCCAACCATTGTTTCTCATCTTGCTTTCTGGTGCTTTGGAGAATAACATGACCCCCCCCCTCTTCTTTGTGGCAGCCCCTCAAGTACTGGAACACTGCTATCATGTCTCCCTTATTTCTTCTTTTCTTTAGACTAGCCAAACCCAAGTCTGGCAGCCATTCTTCATATGTTTTGGTCTCCAGACCTTGGATCATCTTAGTTGCTCTTCTCTGAACTGTTTCCAAAGTTTCAACATCTATTTTGTAGCATGGCTGGTTGTAGTATTCCAGATGTGTAACACCTTGATTCCATTCGGTTGAAATGAAATCTGTTTGGGGTCAGATGGGCTTCAGCAATCCTGCATTCTCATCTACCTTAACATCATGGATCAGGAGAGATTTATCCAGGTGGACTGAGGTCCAATGTTCTCAATAGCAACACTATTTAGACTTTATAGACCACTTCACAGTGCTTTACATTCCTCTCCTAGCAGTTTACAAATGTCATCCCATTGCCCCC
>JARGCV010000389.1:22500-47500 GCA_034064705.1 Bothrops alternatus
ACATTGTGCCTCAGGGTGTTTGTGTAGTGTGTAGTGTGTGTGTGTGTTTATGTGTGCAGTTAAGAGAAGAATGTAGCACCTTGGCTAGAGAAATCCTCCAGTCTTCCTCTGGGTGCAATCATTGTGTGTGTGTGTGTGCGCGTGTGTGTGCATGTGTGTGTGCATGTGTGTGTCTGTGTTGGCAGGGGGAAAAGTAATCTTTGCAAGAGCAAAAGCACCGCAATAAACTCCCCGTTGGGAGTGGGTAGCATAAGGAGGGGAAAAAATCAAAGGGCCTTATACGCCACTTTGAGGGGCTAATGGTCAGAAAGCAAGGTGTAAATCTAACAAATAAATAACAATTTATGGACCCATATCTATGGCACACACGGGGCGGGGTGGGGGGAAGGAGTCAGGCTGTGTGCCTTTTTCTATCCATTCCCCACCACCACCTTGATTTATAGTCCTGGTGTGGTGAAAACCCTGTCCTTTTCTATAAGGCGATCTTTTCAGAATGACAATGAGCACACATCTGCTAAAATCTCTGCAGTTTACTGCCTTTCCCAGGCAGCTCCATTGAGCCAACATAAGCAGGAGCTGAAGCAACATTTGCAAAATAAAAGGATACCTGTTGAAAAAGGAGACAGAAGGAGGGTGGACACTTCTCTCGCTTCCACTTGGAATAGGGCATCCAGTTTTGGTCACCGCGATGTAAAAAAGGTGTTGAGACTCTAGAAAGAGTACAGAGAAGAGCAACAAAGATGATCAGGGCACTGGAGGCTAAAACATATAAGGAACAGTTGCTGGAATTGGGTAGGTCTAGTTTGATGAAGAGAAGGACGAGGGGGGACAGGATAGCAGGGTTCCAGTATCTCAGGGGCTGCCCCAAAAAAGAGGGAGTCAAGCTGTTCTCCAAAGCGCCTGAGGGCAGGACAAGAAGCAACACATGGAAACTAACCAAGGAGAGAAGCAACCTAGAACTAAGGAGAAACTTCCTGACTGTGAGAACAATTAACCAGTGGAACAACCTGCCTCCAGAAGCAGTGAATGCTCCAATAGTGGAAGTTTTTAAGAAGAGACTGGACAGCCATTTATCCAAAATGGTATAGGGTTTCCTGCCTGAGCAGGGGGTTGGACTAGATGACCTCCAAGGTCCCTTCCAACATCATCATCATCATTACTATTACTATTACGATTATTTCCCAAATACATACTTGAAAGGTGGTTTTTTTTTTCCCCCCAAAGGTCAGGATGATGTAAAATCTGGGATGTCCAAGGCACTTATTTTAAAAATGGAGAAAAGCAGAAAGTTGGAATGGACAGGATCTGTTTGGTGTCTAATCCAAAATCAACAATGCACTTTGCGTTTCCCTGTTGCAGAACAAACATCCCAGTAAGAGCACCCTAATTACTCTTGGGTGGTTTTCCCTGTAGAAAATGGGAGGTGGGGGGGGGGGCTTGAACAAAGAATTCAGATGGAGGTAGCTCCTTTTTAATGGGGAACCAAAGCAGGGCACAGGACTGCAGTGCCAAGATCCTAAACTGATCCGATCCAGATTCTCAGCTTGTCTCTCAGGATAATCCAGCTTGCCAGGTTGCTTGTGAGGGATGAGCCCTTTCGTGTGAGAAAAGCTGATCTTCCCAATTGGGTTTTTCTCTGCTGAGCTTTGGATAGCGGAAATCTCTTTTTGGTCTGAGGAAATTTCGCAGGAGACGTTATGAATGCGCTGCATTGCTGGCTATCTTGATTGCCCATTTAGGATTAAAAGCTCATCTGGTGGTCATTTAAATCCCACCTTGGGGGGAGGGCGAAACTGCTTAATTCCGGAGTGAGTGGAAGCAAGCTCTTCAAATATCTCCAGCACAACACATAGTTGGGGATCCGATGGCTTAGATGTGGGACAGGTCGTAAGTAATATCTAGTAAATGAAGACTGGTGTTGAGTCAATCAATCGGAATAGAGCTGGAAGGGACCTTGGAGGTCTTCTAGTCCAACCCCTGCTTAGGCAGGAGACCCTACACCATTCCAGACAAGGGGCTGTCCAGCCTCTTCTTAAAAACCTCCAGTGATGGAGCACCCACAACTTCTGGAGGCAAGCTGTTCCACTGGTTAATTATTCTCACTGTTCTACAGTAGAATTCTCTCCCTTCCATCTGGAACATAGCACCTAAGCGTTGTTGGAGCAGGGTCCGCAAGATTGTCTGGGACACGACACATCCTCTTCATGATCTGTTTTCCTTGTTCCCTTCTGGGAGGAGGGGGGCTCCGTGGGATCCAAAGCAGAACATCCAGATTCAATCACAGCTTTGTTCCATACAGTATTAACCGTGTGAACTCTCAAGCATCCTTCTTCCATTATGTATTCAAGATGGACAGTGATTCATATTTATATGTTACTTATATGTAAGGGTGTAGGCCTATACATATGTCATATATAGTATGTTTTAAATGTGTGTTATGTATGTGTACACTTTGAGAGCAAGCAACTCAATTTCATTTTTGATGTGTGCCGTTGTGCCCAGAGTAAAGAAAAATGACAATAACGGTTATCTTATCTTATCTTACCTTATATGTAAGGATGTAGATCAGGGGTAAGCAATCTTGGCTCTTTTATGACCCGTGGACTTCAACTCCCAGCATTCCTGAGCCAGCCATGCTGAGGGGAAAGGGAGAGGTTTCCAAGCTGGGGACTACCTGTGCTGAATAAAGTCAGATTCATTATTAACCCCATTAAATCAGGAATGAATAATGCCAGCTTGATCATGTGTTCTTTTGGGGCATCCTCTCTGGCAGCCAACAGCAGATAAGCAGGGGTTAAGTCCAGACAAACAATCGAGCAGAAAACAATGACCTAATCCCTGGGTAGGCAACCTTGGCTCTTTCATGACTCGTGGACTTCAACTCCCAGAATTCCTGAGCCAGCATGGCTCAGCTTGGAAATCTCTCCCTTTCCCCTCAGCATGGCTGGCTCAGGAATTCTGGGAGTTGAAGTCCACGAGTCATAAAAGAGCCAAGGTTGCCTACCTCTGGTGTAGGTCTATACATACGTTGTATATAGAATGTTTAAATGTGTGTTATGTATGTGTACACTTTGAGAGCAAGCAACTAAATGTTCATTTTTGATGTGTGCCGTTGTGCCTACGGGAAAAAAATGACAATAAAAGTTATCTAATCTAACCTATAAAACCTGCATCTTATATGCGGGGCATTGAGATGCAAGCCTGGGCTTCAAGTTAAGTGCCAACCAGACATCCTCCCCTTGACAAGCCTGTCTTGGCAACCCAACGGTGAACATTTCATGTGCAATAATAGCTACTCTTCTTGGAATTGCCTGAGCTGGATGGAACCACTTCCTTCCCCTGCCATGTTATACATATACTGCACACGCTTTTAAACTGGTGGTGCCGCATGGTGTTCTGAACATCCACAGGACAGCCTTCATCCATGACACCATTTCCCACCCATGAAGCCCCCCAGAACCCCAGCACTGCCATCATCCACGGTCTCAACTGCCTCTCTGCTGCCAGGAGCTGAAGGAGGTATTCTCTGCCTGATCCGAATTCCCTTCAGTGAGCTAGCTCCAGGGGCTAGGCTTTAGTTGAGAAAACAAAAAACTCCTCATGAATAAATCCATTAAAACGAAACAAAACAAAGGTAAACTCAGCCATGCTGTTCCAAAGGCTTGACGGATGGTGAATGTTTACTCAAATCACCGCAAAGGGGAATAAATGTTTGTGCTTCAAAAATAACATTAAAAAATGCAAAGTTTGGGGGACCAAACCTATGGAAGAGAGCTAGTGCCTGAGGCAGAGGGCGAGGAGGAGGAGGACGAGGAGGACAACGACTTATGGTGCTATTTTGTTCCTTCTCCTGTTTCTCTTGTTTTGAAGGAAAGAGAGGAAGGATGGCTGTGTTTGAATCATTTGTGGAGCATTTCATCAAGTCTTCATCCTTTATTTTTCTCAGGCTACCAAATATCGACCAGTACCCCACCCTGTTCCAACCTGGTGGTGCCTTTCAAATATGCTGGTTTATAACTCATATTAACCTCAGCCAGCCAAAGGAATCTTGCCAAACCTTTTTGAGAATTTTATATATGCCGCATAAATATATATATCACAGGAGCCAGCAAAGCGACTCCAGAGTTCTTCTCCATTTCTTGGAGGATCTGAATTTATGCCATTGACTTTGGGGTTACAGTTATTACTCCAGATGAGCACATATGCCCTTTTTGATTGGCTTTGGTTTCACAAATATGTCAGTCTTCTACAGTGGTTTGGTTTAAAACAGGGGTCTTCAAACTTGGCCCTTTTATGACTTGTGGACTTCAGCTCCCAGAATTCCTCAGCCAGAATTCTGGGAGTTGAAGTCCACAAGTCATAAAAGGGCCAAGTTTGAAGACCCCTGTTTTAAACCAACTGTTGAGACATTTCCCTGGAGAGTTGACCTCAGCTGATAGGAGCATCAAAGGGATTAAATAATAATGCACCAGTGGCTTTTCTGTTCTTTTGCTCCATTTTAACATGTAAGAACATCGTACTGGCTGGTGAAATAGAAGATAGGAAATAGAAGTAAGAAGTCAACAGCAAACAGAGATAGGATAGTGGATAGGATAGGATAGGATAGGATAGGATAGCATAGGATAGGATAGGATAGGATAGGATAGGATAGGATAGGATAGGATAGGATAGGATAGGATAGGATAGTGGATAGGATAGGACAGGATAGTTGATAGTTGTTTATTTACCCATTTCAGTTGTCTCTCTGTTCAGGGCCAGATGAGAGTGTGAGTCTCTCCAGTTGTGATTAAGGTACCGTAATGAGAAATATGAATAGAATAGAACAGAGCTGGAAGGGACCTTGGAGGTCTTCTAGTCCAGCCCCCTACTCAAGCAGGAGAACCTATACCGTCTCAGACAGGTGACTGTCTAGCCTCTTCTTGGCAACGTTCCTTGGATTCAGAATCACCTGGGTTTTCACGCTTGAATATTTACTATAGTTAAACTAGCACAATTTCCTTGTAGGACATGCTAAGCTAATCGAATCAAACCAAACCTTTATTATGGCTTTTAGGCCAAAAAGATGCTTAAGCTTCCAACTTTATCACAATTACTATTACTATGCTAAAGTAGCTTGACTAAATTGTGGCTGCAAAGAGATCTGCCAGAGTTATTCTTCACCCAGTTAATTATGTTGCGTGAAGACAGCCAGATTCTGTGACGGGACAGCCCTCAGCTGGTTACCAAGAGGATGCCTAGGATAAAACCAACATGTCTGCCAGCCAGGAGCAAACCGGCATCTTTTCTGCATACTTCCTGCTTTGCCTCCTTCCCAGCCCAGTTTCCTATCTTGCCTCTGGCTTTCATGTATTGTCTTTGTAGATTCAATCACTTCTTCTGCCTTTCTGTATCTGGCCTAGGTTTTTTTTTCCCCCAATCTAATAATGTATTTTTTCTTCAGCCTGCACAAGAAGGTTATCTGCTTTGTGATACCTGCTTCTTGGCTGCTCTCAGAGTCAAAAGGTGACACCTGTAATTGTCTCTCCACTGGGCTGGCATCCTGTCTCATCTTCTCCAAGGTCAGGCCTTCTTTCCCCAAGCTGGTCCTGCACTTCCCTTTGAACATTATAAAGTATTATTAGCCCGCCTAGCCTTTTCTTCTATTTCTAGGCCTGCGTATCTTTCACCTCCTGACCAAAAAATCTGTTCGCATTCTGAAGCTGGCTCGTCTTTGCCGCATCTTCATTGGCTGGGTCTTCTCCCCCAGCCCCGCAAAGTGTCACCCCCTCCCCCAGTCTGGATCTCTGAATTTGGTTAATGAGAGTCAAGCATTGGGAAGGGGGTCTTCTCTCTTTGAAGCTCAGAAACCCCACTCTTTCCCAGGGCACCCCTTATTTGCTTTGCCTTGCCAGGAATAGAATGGAATGGAATGGAATAGAATGGAATGGAATGTATTGGAATGGAATGGAATGGAATGGAATGTATTGGAATGGAATGGAATGGAATGGAATGGAATGGAATAGAATAGAATGGAATGGAATGGAATGGAATGTATTGGAATGGAATGGAATGGAATGGAATGGAATAGAATAGAATAGAATGGAATAGAATAGAATAGAATAGAATAGAATAGAATAGAATAGAATAGAATAGAATAGAATAGAATAGAATAGAATAGAATAGAATAGAATAGACAGATTGTAGAATAGAGTAGAGTAGAGTAGAATATAATAGAATAGGCAGATTGTAGAAGTAAAGAGAAGAGAAGAGAAAGAATAGAATAGAAAAGAAGAAGAGGAGGAAGAAGAGGAAGAGGAAGAGGAAGAGGAAGAAGAAGAAGAAGAAGAAGAAGAAGAAGAAGAAGAAAAAGAAAAAGAAAAAGAAAAAGAAAAAGAAAAAGAAAAAGAAAAAGAAAAAGAAGAAGAAGAATGTTGGAAGGGACCTTGGAAGTCATCGAGTCCAACCCTGTGCTCAGGCAGGAAACCCTACACAATAGAATAGAATAGAATAGAATGAAATGGAATGGAATAGAATAGAATAGAATAGAATAGAATAGAATAGAATAGAATAGAATAGAATAGAATAGAATAGAATAGAATAGAATAGAATAGAATAGAATAGAATAGAATAGAATAGAATAGAATAGAATAGAAAATATGGAATGGATGGAATAGAATGGAATAGAATAGAATAGCATACATGGAATGGGGAATGGAATGGAATGAAATGGAATGGAATAGAATATAATATAATTACAGAATAGAATTGAATATAATTACAGAATAGAATATAATTACAGAATAGAATAGAATAGAATAGAATAGAATAGAATAGAATAGAATAGAATAGAATAGAATAGAATAGAATAGAATAGAATAGAATAGAATAGAATAGAATAGAATAGAATAGAATAGAATAGAATAGAATTCTTTATTGGCCAAATGTGACTGGACACACAAGGAATTTGTCTCTGGTGCATAGGCTCACAATGTACATATAAACAGCAAGCATAGATCATAAATCATAGTTGCAATCATTAATCATAATTTACAAACAACAGTTGATATAGCATAAGAAACCAATAGGAGAAGATAGAGGAAAGATGAGAAGAATTGTATCTGTTTCATGCTGACACAAAGAGCCAGTGACAGATGTTGAAATGCTGTGTCCCAATGGGCATACACACAGATCTGTCACTTGAGAAGGCACTCATGCTCAAATAATCATGGGGCAGGGCACTCCTTGGTGCTGGGAGGAGGGTCTCACTACAACTGAGCCAAGGGCCATCACATCTGCAAGGGCAAAATTTGTAGCACAGCTGTTTGGTGCCTTCTTTGGGCTTGGGTTTTTATTTTGTGGTTGTTGGTCTTTTTCTGGCATCAGAATTCTTCTCTGTAAAATTGGACATTTGCCACCAAATTTCAACCTCCCCCAAATTTCAACCTTGCCCCATTTTTCTAGGGCTTTGGAAGGATGAAAAGAATGGGCGTGTGCACTTTTTGCTTCAGTATTGATTTCAGCTCTGATTTTGATGTTGAAACATTAAAAATTGTGGCATTCGTAGCCTTCTTAAAATAATGGGTATTGAATCTAGAACCTTCTGGGTGGGAACAAGATGCCTGGAGTTCCAATTCTTTCTCAAAGCCTGGAATTGTTCCAAGAACCTTAGAGGTCCCACATGCTCTGCTCCCTTCCCAACATTATATGCAGCTTAAAGTGCCCCTCTACTACTCACTCCTATTGACTGGAGGAAGGATGGTGTTATGTCTGGTCTCTCTCAGATCATTAAAAACTACGTAAATGTCTTTAAGAGATTTATTAAACACATTTCAAAAGGATTCATTTCAAAGCCAACTGCTGACATTTTGCTGGCAAAAACATCTAAGACTAAGTATTTACAGTTAGATTACAACAAACTCTTTCCAAACATCCCAATTACTCACTCCGTCTTTATCACAGTGGCCGAGACCTCATTATCCTTCGCTAGGTTTTTCAAAACATCAGACTTTCAAAGCATTGCAAAAGTTTCCAAACCTCTCATTGATAAACGTTGCCCGTAACAAGGGCGTAGTCTACTTCCCCCTTCTAATATAGTGTCCGATACGTCACTTCCCCCCATTACTTCCTTTTTCCAGTTAACTGACACCTTCGCTTATCAAACCTTCTGAACCTCGGATCAATCCATTGCTCGTCTTGCTCTAAATCTGAGTCATCATTTGGAGAGTCTGAATCAGAATGCATACAAAACTCCTCATTGTCTGATTCGGCTGCCGGGGGGGGGGGAAATACCCAGAGGGGCCGGCTTGTGCTTCCTCATTCTCTGATATGTCATCATCCAGTCGTGAGACACCCACAACAGATGGAGTGCAGTTAAAAACATCACAGTACAAAGAGTGTGGTTCACATACTTGTCACAGTAGCCCATGCTATGATTTCTGAATAGAATAGAGCTGGAAGGGACCTTGGAGATCTTCTAGTCCAGCCCCCTGCTCAAGCAGGAGAACCTATACCATTTCAGACAAGTGACTATCCAGTCTTTTCTTAAAAACCTCCAGTGATGGAGCACCCACAATTTCTGGAGGTCAGCTGTTCCACTGGTTAATTGTCCTCACTATTAGGAAGTTTCTCCTTCATTCCAGGTTGCTTCTCTCTTTGATCATCCTTGGCAAAGGGATTTGGGAGCCAAAAATACAAGTAGGATATTATTATTAATAATAATATTCTGCCCTGGATGATTTGTCTCTTCCAAACAAGGTACAGAATGATTTCATATACAAAGAGTCATAAAACAAAGTGTTTTAAAGTATTACTTGGCTCCCGTTTAGAAGAACAGTGGTTTGGAGCTACTGCATTTAAATATAAGCTATATGAGAAAATGTGAGCAGGACGATAATTGGAGTGACAATTCATGATAAAAGAAAACCAGCCATCAGGAAAAGGAACAGAATTTGCTCCATACGAGTAACTGAAAGCGTATTTAGAGTGTGTTGTCTAGACAATCAAAGACCCTAGACAATCAAGGATTGGGGAATCTCTTTTTTTAATTATATTTTATTGATATTTTTATGATAACAATCCCTAGTGCTTAGCAAACAGTGTGTTGTCTGGGTTCATATATTTAAAAACAATCAATAATAATAAATTTCTATAATTAATCAATATGTTAGTCAGTGATATATTTCCTCTTCTTCCAGTAGTATTCTCCTTTTGTCTGCATTAATATAATTCTTAATAATTTTCGATACATACAAGGTTGAATATAAACATTTTTCTAGTATTTGTACAACTAACCATAATATCAAAATATAGTATCTTTTTTAATCAGCTTGTATTTCAGTTGTATTTATGAAAGACATCTTATTAAGGCATTATGTGTCCTGTTTTCAAGATTCTTATTTAAGCTTAATTTCCCTACTGTATTCAAACCACTCTTATCAGTCATAATTTTCTCAAAATTACCTTTAAATATCCAAACTTCATTCACAAACACCATCCCAATATTTTTATATTTCATATATTGTAAAAAGTATTATACTGCTTACCAGTATATATCTTATCCCTCTAGGGCCCCTTTATATCTAATCTTTATTCTTTTAACTGTATTCAAATAAGTGTTTAATCATATAGTAGTCCAGCTGGTAAATCGAATCAAGTGTCTTCAATCGCTTTCCAATTCAGTATGTTCAGCTTGCCAGGGGATTTTCCCTGTATTTTTGTAGATATTGTTGGGGATAAAAAAGGCAAATTAAGTAGAATGTTTGTTTTTTGTGTCCCAAACCTTAATGATTTCCTGACAGCTCTTTAATCCATTTTGTTAGATCTTCTTTCCTGTCCTCAAGTTTGTTTTGAAGTCCTGGAAGATAAAACATCTTTTTTATTTCCTTTGTTGTAGTAAAATCTTGCATTTTCTTTTGTTTGTATCAAGTTGTAGTTCTCTTCATTTGTAGCTTCCTTATTTAAATTACTTTCCTCTGGTTTGTGTTCTATTATTAGTTGTTCCTTCTTTATTGTCCTTTTTGGAGAGTTTTTTAATTGTAAGTTGGAGATATGCTGATTTATGTCATCAGAGTTGTTTTTAATCTCCTCATGATTTGAAACAATTGTCATTTGAATCTGTCGCAGCATTGCATACATTTTCTTCTGAAATGTGTTTACTTTGTTTTGAGTCATTGCTCCTGCAGATTTCTGATGTTCCAGGCTGAGGTCTTCAGGTGGGACTATTAGGTGTGGTTTCCTGTCACTTTTAGATAGATGTACAACATCCATTTTGTCTTTCCCCCCTCCAGATAGTTTTTCACTGATATCATAGTCTTTTTGATTAGCCTTGTCAAACCAGACACTTAAAATCCAAACTACCAAATCTTATGTAGTTCTTATCTTTATATATGGTTTTTATAGTTCAATAAGTTTCCAATTATTAAAGCACCACTGAAATGAGTAATTTGTAACGATTCTTCTATTCAGGGATCTTACAATTACCAGCCAGCCAAGATTTCAGTCCAGAATGTTTAATCACCTGAAAGTTTTCTAGTAACTTCCCCCCTAGAATATTAGCCAAAAGTCAAGGTTTTTGTTTTTCTGCAAACAGTTCTTGAGCTTGAAAATCACAGTATTTATAATCCCAGAAGGTCAACAGTTTCTAAACAAATATATTTCTCACTCTGTGGTAGATAGCCCAGTATTTTTTTTTTGTTCCCAGCTGTTTTCTGTTTATTTAGAAGTCACTGAAGTTCAAAGGAACAAGTTATTCTCTATTTCTGGGCATCTTGCCAATTTCAAGTCAATGTGGCTATAGTTTTATGCTCCAATTCTCCACTAGTTGTCAGTAGCTATTCATTTTCCAACATTTAAAGTGGAGAATTATTTTCTTATAGTTTCATCAATACTCTTTCAGATGTGAAATTTTAACAGTTTTCATGGTTTTTGGATTTATCCAGAGTGTAGTATTATTAACCTAATTTTATTATATTTCCGCTCCCCATAAAAATTTAATTTGCCACTTCTGTTTATGGGAGGATGGGGGTGTAGTCCCCTCCCTTCTCACTTTTGGAGGATTTTTTGCTTCTTGGGGATGTTTTCCAGGGAATCAAATACAAAATAGGAGAGAGAAGATCAAATTTGTCACCCAGTTCTAAACACGCTGTTCACTATTGTTCTGGTTAGTGCCTTTGGTCTTCAGCTGCCGGTACCTTGGGCTGGTCACCGAGATGTGGCCAGCCTTTTTCCTGTTGAGTTTTGGAGGGCTTCCCCCAGATTGAGCAGATCGACTGCCATCGTTCCATGATTGTTGAGGTGCCCCTCCTTCTTTGTCACCTCTCCGGGGTGACTTTAGACCCATTTTAGGGTCCCCAGGTAGGGCAAAACCAGCCAAGCAGTGTGGAACTCCACAATCCTGTGACTACGTGGCTACGACGCAAGACCAGAAGTCTGGGGACATAAATCTTAACATAATATAAGGAATATAAGGTCCTAATGTTTTCTGTGTCTTTTGTGCTGAGTAAAACTGACAGCACACTCTGATTTGGCTTATATTTTTAATAAAGAGAGACAAAAAGGCATAAAATTGTACCCATGATCTAATTTGTATTTGAAAAAGCACTCTGGAGTTTTTAAAATACATTCCTATTTACATCACCTTAAAAGGGTAATCACAACAATCCGTTTCTTGCTATTAAAGTAGCTTAGAAATTGTGAATGTCATTTTCGAGGTCTGTGATAAATGTCATCTTGGAACAGAGTTGAGGGTTTTCCTGTGTAGTTGAACACTTTATTTGTGTTTCGTTGTGTTGTATAGTCGCACTGATGTTGCTAAGGGAACACTAAGAGTCAGAAAAGGGATACAGGAATGAGTTTGATGGATCCGTTCTTGCTCCTTCTAATTCTATCAATATATAAACAAACTGGACCTGAATTCTTAAAGAATTTAGAATCCCTAGAGTTACGAGTCTTGCCACTTGAAATTTCAGTGCTATTAAAAGTAAAGAAACGATTTGCATTGGCAAAGAATTTGAGATTTTTGCACATTCATTTTGGAGGCAACATGTTGCTCATTGCATGACAACGGGCTCTGTTTGAGGAAGAGGTGGTAGAGAGGTAATGCTAATCGTTCATAAAGTGTCATGGTGGTGAATCCATTTCTGAGCGTGTTCCAGCAATCGTTGTAGTGTGTGTGTGTGTGTGTGTGTGTGTGTGTGTGTGTGTGTGTGTGTGTGACAAAACCAAATTACTGTCCAAAGCACCTGAGGGCAGGACGAGAAACAATGGTTAGAAACTGACCAAAGAGAGAAGCAATCTAGAATTAAGGAGAAAGTTCCTGACAGTGAGGATAATTAACCAGTGGAACAGCTTGCCTCCAGAAATCGTGGGTGCTCCATCACTGGAGATTTTTAAGAAGAGGCTAGACAGTCACTTGTCTGAGATGGTATAGGTTCTCTTGCTTGAGCAGGAGGCTAGACTAGAAGACCTCCAAGGTCCCTTCCAGCTCCATTCCATTCCATTCCATTCCATTCTATTTTCTATTCTATTCTATTCTATTCTATTCTATTCTATTCTATTCTATTCTATTCCATTCCATTCCATTCCATTCCATTCCATTCCATTCCATTCCATTCCATTCCATTCTATTCTATTCTATTCTATTCTATTCTATTCTATTCTATTCTATTCTATTCTATTCTAAATAGCATATTATTTATGCTAAGAAATTCAACTGAGACTCAAGAAGTGTTTAAATTAGAGAACCTCTTGCCATGAAAAATTAAGCTGAGTCCATCCTTGCTGAGTTTGCAAAGGGGAAACATTTATTTTAGGTCTTTTATAGCCTATAATAGCTTTTTAATACCTTTTTTTTCTTTAGTATAAAACTTGCTCTTTTTTGCTCTTAGTTTTCTCTGGTTTTCTGAATGGTGATTGTTTTAATTTTTATAATGTTTTGAAGGACTTGGTGGGAAGATAAATATTTTTTTAATAAATATGTTAATTATAGAAAAAGGTTCAAGGAGATTTTGAGACAATCTGCTCCCATTCCATCTTAATAGCAGATCCATCAAAACAGAAAGAAATATAGTAAATAAACTGCTTAACATGTACAGGACAAACTCTGTATGATTATAGTGTACTTTAAATACTTTAAAGGAGCATATACATGCTAAGGAATGTTAAATTCAGCCTGTTTATATCCAGTCTTCTCGTTCAGTAATGCTCAAAGTGCACTATTAATTGTATACTAAAACTAGAAGCCTCGCCAGCTGGGATTAAAGGACACACTTCCTTGATATATTGCATGCATTAGGAAGGCTGTTAAAGAAAAAGGGGGCTGGCTAGACAGTCACTTATCTGAAATGGTATAAGTTCTCCTGTTTGAGCAGGGAGGCTGGACTAGAAGACCTCCAAGGTCCCTTCCCGTTCTATTCTATTCTATTCTATTCTGTTCTATTCTATTCTATTCTATTCTATTCTATTCTATTCTATTCTATTCTATTCTATTGCATATTCTATTGCATATTCTATTCTATTCTATTCTATTCCATTCTATTTCTATTTCTATATCTGTTCTATTCCTATTCCATTCCATTTTATTCTATTCTGTAATATTGTATTCTATTCTTTCCATATTCTTTCCATATTCTATTCTATTCTATTCTATTCTATTCTATTCTATTCTATTCTATTCTATTCTATTCTATTCTTCATTCCTCCATTCTATTCTGTTCTGTTCTGTTCTGTTCTGTTCTGTTCTGTTCTGTTCTGTTCTATTCCATTCCATTCCATTCTATTTCTATTTCTATTTCTATATCTGTTCTATTCCTATTCCATTCCATTTTATTCTATTCTGTAATATTCTATTCTATTCTTTCCATATTCTTTTCATATTCTTTCCATATTCTATTCTATTCTATTCTATTCTATTCTATTCTATTCTATTCTATTCTATTCTATTCTATCCTATCCTATTCTATTCTATTCTATTCTTCATTCCTCTATTCTATTCTATTCTATTCTATTCTATTCTATTCTATTCTATTCTATTCTATTCTATTTCTATTTCTATTTCTATTTCTATATCTGTTCTATTCCTATTCCATTCCATTTTATTCTATTCTGTAATATTCTATCCTATTCTTTCCATATTCTTTCCATATTCTTTCCATATTCTATTCTATTCTATTCTATTCTATTCTATTCTATTCTATTCTATTCTATTCTATTCTATTCTATTCTATTCTTCATTCCTCCATTCTATTCTATTCTATTCTATTCTATTCTGTTCTGTTCTGTTCTGTTCTGTTCTGTTCTGTTCTGTTCCATTCCATTCTATTTCTATTTCTATTTCTATATCTGTTCTATTCCTATTCCATTCCATTTTATTCTATTCTGTAATATTCTATTCTATTCTTTCCATATTCTTTTCATATTCTTTCCATATTCTATTCTATTCTATTCTATTCTATTCTATTCTATTCTATTCTTCATTCCTCCATTCTATTCTGTTCTGTTCTGTTCTGTTCTGTTCTGTTCTGTTCTATTCTATTCCATTCCATTCCATTCTATTTCTATTTCTATATCTGTTCTATTCCTATTCCATTCCATTCCATTTTATTCTATTCTGTAATATTCTATTCTATTCTTTCCATATTCTTTTCATATTCTTTCCATATTCTATTCTATTCTATTCTATTCTATTCTATTCTATTCTATTCTATTCTATCCTATCCTATCCTATCCTATCCTATCCTATCCTATCCTATCCTATCCTATCCTATTCTATTCTATTCTATTCTATTCTATTCTATTCTATTCTATTCTTCATTCCTCTATTCTATTCTATTCTATTCTATTCTATTCTATTCTATTCTATTCTATTCTATTCTATTCTATTCTATTCTATTTCTATTTCTATTTCTATTTCTATTTCTATTTCTATTTCTATATCTGTTCTATTCCTATTCCATTCCATTTTATTCTATTCTGTAATATTCTATCCTATTCTTTCCATATTCTTTCCATATTCTATTCTATTCTATTCTATTCTATTCTTCATTCCTCCATTCTATTCTATTCTATTCTGTTCTGTTCTGTTCTGTTCTGTTCTGTTCTGTTCTGTTCTGTTCTGTTCCATTCCATTCTATTTCTATTTCTATTTCTATATCTGTTCTATTCCTATTCCATTCCATTTTATTCTATTCTGTAATATTCTATTCTATTCTTTCCATATTCTTTCCATATTCTTTCCATATTCTATTCTATTCTATTCTATTCTATTCTTCATTCCTCCATTCTATTCTATTCTATTCTATTCTATTCTATTCTATTCTATTCTATTCTATTCTATTCTATTCTATTCTATTCTATTCTATTCTATTCTATTCTATTCTATTCTATTCTATTCTATTCTATTCTATTTCTATATCTGTTCTATTCCTATTCCATTCCATTTTATTCTATTCTGTAATATTGTATTCTATTCTTTCCATATTCTTTCCATATTCTATTCTATTCTATTCTATTCTATTCTATTCTATTCTATTCTATTCTATTCTATTCTATTCTATTCTATTCTATTCTATTCTATTCTATTCTATTCTATTCTATTCCATTCCATTCCATTCCAATCCATATTCTATTCCATTCCATTCTATTCTATATGTAAACCCTATTTATAGTAAAAACAGAGTTCAATTCTCTCTCCCATGCAACATGGTAGTCTGAGAGATCAATCCTTTTGGCAGGTGGAGCTGTTGATATTTGTTCATTGATACTAATGGACCCTTCTGGTCTCATTCTCTTTGCTTTCAGCCTTTGCCAGATCCAGCCTCCAAAGGTCCTTATTTTAGGAAGTCAGCACCTTCCCACCCCCAGAGAATGAAATGCGTTGGGGAATATTAAAAGAGGAAGGATAGAATATTTCTCCTGAAGGAGAATTGGAGAAAAGAAGTCTCAACAAAGGCAGAAACAGCCCCAGTCCCCCTTCCTCAGTCAGAAACCTGAGGAGGCCAAACTTTAGAATTGGAGATTTTATAATCCATTCAGGGAAACTAGGGCCACACTATTCATAAGCAAAATGCCTTCAGCTACAGCTCCCAGAAAAGACTGGAGCTGATGGGATTAGAAAAACAAAGACTCCTAAAATCTACATTCCCTACCCAGCTTCAAGGACAGGACGTGACCTCCCAGCCACAGTGGGAGTCAGGCAACAATAATTAGAATACCAAAAGGGCACACTCAAGCACAGATCAAAGTACATTTCACAACAGGCACCTCAAACACAAAGCCCCAAAGAATGTATAAAAACCCACCCTCTCTCAATTCCATTTGGTCAGCTGTCCCAGAACTGCATGCTGTTGCTGGTTCTGCTCATCAATAAACAGAAACCTTCTTTCCTAAGCAGCCTCCATTTTCTTTCCAGTGTCTTACTCCCGGCTTGGAACTGGACCTGTTTTTTCTTTCAACATTATTAATCCGTGTTTCTTCATTCAATGCACCTGGCTAAAATCATAGAAATGATAGATTGGAAGGACCTCTCAGGCCACCAAGTCTAATCTCTGAGCAGGATATGAACACAATCCAAACAGAAGTTCATCTTACAGTTACCAGATCTTGCCTGCGACTATTCAAACAACCATTAGATGGCAGCCAAGCATAACAGAAAACTCTCACTCTTCTTTGCCATCTAGTGGTCACATAGGGTTCTTCAGCCCAGCTCTGATGGTCCTGAGTGGTCTTTTTTCCCCTTCTGCTCAATTGTGTCCAAATCTTGGAGGCCGCCTGGACAAGACCCTGCAGTTTTCTTGGCAAGATTTTTTACAGGTGATTTGAGGTGGGTTAAGTGGCCTTCCTTTTGCTTCTCTCAGTCATTGGTTCCTCTGCCAACCTGCTTTGAAGAATATTTTTTCTAACATTCAGTCACAGCCTCCCTGTGACTTAAATCCATCACTTTAGCTGAGAATGGGGGAGGACAGGATTTTCTCCTCTGTGACGTCCTTTCAGCTACTCGAAAACGTCTATCATATTTCCCTCCATTTTCTTTCGCAGAGCTTTCTTCCTTCAATCTCTCTTTAGGAGAGTTAACATTATTCTCACTGCCTTTCTTTAAATTGGCTCCAATTTGCCTGAAATTTTATGGCTCACAACTTGACACAATATTTGAGGAGGGGTCTGGATAATGCAGAGTCAAGATATTTTCGGGATTGGTTAGGCCAGGGGTAGGCAACCTTGGCTCTTTTATGAATTTCAACTCCCAGAATTCCTGAGCCAGCATGGCTCAGCTTGGAATCCTATCCCTTTCCCCTCAGCGTTGGCTGGCTCAGGAATTCTGGGAGTTGAAGTCCACGAGACATAAAAGAGCCAAGGTGGCCTACCCCTGCCCAAATGCCTGAATTTTGATCATGTGACTGTGAGGAAAAAACATTTAAATATTTAAACCAGGGATCTTCAAACTTGGCTCTTTGATAACTCGTGGACTTCAACTCCCAGAATTCCTGAGCCAGCATGGGGAAACTATGGCCCCCTCATGGCTTGTGGACTTCAACTCTCAGAATTCCTGAGCCAGCATGGCTCAGCTTGGAAACCTCTCCCTTTCCCCTCAGCATGGCTGGCTCAGAGATTCTGGGAGTTGAAGTCCACGAGTCATAAAAGAGACAAGGTTGCCTATCCCTGGGTTAGGGGATGCTACATCTCAGTGATATTCGGCCTAGAACAATAATCTGAGGGCCTGTCAGATCTGCCATTTTCAGGGTTGTGCTTTGCTGGCATCCTGCCATAAATTGTTGGAAAGGGGGAGGAGAAGGGGAAGCAAGCAATTAGCTTGTAGAGGGTACAGATGAGCAAGAGAGTTTGTGTGTGAGGTGTGTGTGTGGGTGTGTATGTGTGTGTGTGTGTTAGACTTCATGGAAACCAGAGGTGTGAGGTCTGTTCCAGTCTTCAAGGCCAAAGAGGCCGGGAAAGGAATGCAAATGGCACCAAATGGCACCAAACAACCGAGCTGTTCCCCAAACACCTATGCGGCACACGACATTGGGCGAAGACGTGTTGGAAGAAAAGTCTTCATCATGGTTCAGTCCAAGCCATGTCTTCATCATGGTTCAGTCCAAGTCACAACATGGCGACTGCTTTAGAAAGAAAGTTGCAGTTTATCGAAGAAGAGAGCCAGACAGAAAGATGGCCCTGGCAGAAAAAAGAGTGAACACATGTAGGGAGTGGGTTTTTATATCCTCTGGAGCCTTTTGTTTGTAGAATTGTTCCTGTGGCATGAACTTTGACCTGAGTCTGAGTGTCCCTTTCTGGTATTCTGATGTGATGGGTTAATCTTATTATGTCCAAAGGTCATATCCTGCTTCCCTGGGGCTGATGACTCTTAGAGTTTGCATGGGGTATGTAGATTTTAGGTCTTTGTCTTCTTAATCTCCTAGCTCCCTGGATTTACATCTGCATCTCTACAGAGCTGGTTTCTGCTTGCGGGAGGGAGACCTGGAGCTATTAAGAAAACTGGGCTTGCTTTCCTGTCTCTTTAAGATCCTTTTGAGGAAATTTATTTTTCTGCCCTTTTAATATTTCCTTCTCTGGGGGGGGCTGACTTCCCACAGATGCACCGGTCAAGGGGGGAGGGTCGAGCAGAGGGGAAAACTTTGTAATGCTGTGGGTGGGAATTTTAGATCTAGCCTTGCTTTTGCCGCAACCAGTAATCCTTAGTAAAAGAACCTATCACTTCAATCACATGGAGTCGAGGGTCTTTCTTTCCTAGGGATCCAACTGAGGCAGGCCTGACAGGGCCTTTTCCTGCCAATATTATGATGCTGCTGTTTTCATTTCTATCCTCTTCCTCCCTTCTTCTTGGTAGGAATTGCCAGCCAGCCATTCATCCTAGAGTGGCCCAAATGCAGAGAGGGAGCTCCTTTGATTAGCTTTTTAGTGGTAAGACCACTCACCAGTAAAGGCAAACATATGTAACTGAACTCCTCTATTGTTTGATATCAGAGGACATATTTCAAATACTCAGGGAGAAAGAAAATACTGGCCCTCATTATTTCTATGTGTGCATTCTGAGGCCTCAATATGGGAAGCAAATCTCTGCCAGTCTTCAGATAAATGGATTTTCAGTGGGTTTGCTCTCACAAAAGGAAAGGAAGCTTAGCCTGGTGTTTTCCAAGTATGTTCAACTTTCATTTCCCATGCTTGTTAACCATAGTCCAGGGCTTGGTGACTCAAATCTATTTGCCAGATCATCATCATCATCATCATCATCATCATCATCATCATCACCATCACCATCACCATCACCATCACCATCACCATCACCATCGTCATCACCATCATCTTCCTCCTCCTCCTCTTCTTCTTCTTCTTCTTCTTCTTCTTCTTCTTCTTCTTCTTCTTCTTCTTCTTCTTCTTCTTCTTCTTCTTCTTCTTCTTCTTCTCCTTCTCCTTCTCCTTCTCCTTCTTCTTCTTCTCCTTCTCCTTCTCCTTCTTCTTTTCCAATTCTTTCTTCTCCAAATCTATTCTAAACCTATTTTCCAAAGCACCAAAAGGCAAGACAAGAAACGCTGGATGGAAAACTGATAGGAATAAGTGAATGCTCTTCAAAATTTAATATTGAAAGAGAAATGTAAAATTGAATTTGCTGCAGTGGAAAATTACTGCAAAATTAGATTGCAGTAATGAAGTTGGATTAGGCTTTGAAATCATCTAGCCGAACGCCCTGCTAACTGCAGGATCCAATATGGCATTTTTGACAGACATCTCTTTGAAGACCCCTGACAGAAGAGAACTATTATGTGAAGTGGCAATCTTTCTACTGTTTGATAGCTTGTGTAGTAAGGAGATTCCTCCTGAGATCTACTCTGAAGTTCCTCCCTTGAAATTCATTGGCTCTTATTGTGCTGTCTGAATAGAATAGAATAGAATAGAATAGAATAGAATAGAATAGAATAGAATAGAATAGAATAGAATAGAATAGAATAGAGGCAAGAAAAGTCATAAAATGGGACAACACTCTCTTAAAAATGTCTCACTTAGCAACACAAATTCTGGCTCAATTGTGGTCGTAAATTGAGGACTACCTGTATTTAATCCAGAAGTTTTTAGAATAGAATAGAGTAGAGCTGGAAGGGACCTTGGAGGTCTTCTAGTCTAGCCCCCTGCTCAAGCAGGAGACCTATACCGTCTCAGACAGGTGAATGTCTAGTCTCTTCTTAAAAATCCCCAGTGATGGAGTGCCCACAATTTCTGGGGGCAAGCTGTTCCACCGGTTGATTGTCCTTCATTGAAGTGTGAAGACTGACACAAAGTATGAGTTAAAGCAGCTCTGCTTTCTCCCTGTTGCCTGTAATTTCCTTGCCATCTTCTCTCTTTAGTGGGCCTACAGTTTCCTTGAATTTTTTCTTGTTAATATGTTGGAAGAAACTTTTTTTTATTGTCCTTGATTTAGTAATATATACAACACTCCAGGCAAATCGAAAGATAACTTGGTCACTTTCTGTCCAGACTCCAGCAATCTTCATATCTTCATATCAAATGCATGCAGGAAGCACAGCACAGTAGTAATGGGAGACTTCAACTACCCAGATATCAACTGGGAGACAAACTCTGCAGTGAGTGGGAGATCAAATAGATTCCTAACCAACCTAGCCGACAACTTTGTCACTCAAAAGGTGGAGGAGGGAACTAGATATAAAGCTATACTGGACTTAATCCTTACAAACAGAGAAAAAGTGATAGAGGGAATCGAAATTGCCGGAACTCTGGGCAAAAGTGACCACATCATACTAGAATTTAATATAATGCAAACACCAGCAATAGAAAACAATCCAATCAAGGTCCCAAACTTCAAAAGAGCTGACTTTAATAAACTAAGAGAGAACCTAGGAAAAATCCCATGGATGAAAATCCTAAAGAGGAAAACAACCCAGGAAGCATGGGAAATCCTGAAAAATGTGATCACAAAAGCCCAGACCAGCATAATACCACTGAGAAAGAAAAACAAGAAATCCAAGAAGAAACCAGCATGGCTGCACAAAGAACTCACTAACCAACTAAAAGACAAAAAGGACAAATACAAAAAATGGAAAGAGGGGCACATAACTAAAGCCAATTACCAGCAGACAGCCAGAGCATGCAAAGACCAAGTCAGGAAAGCAAAAGCCCAGAACGAACAAAGACTTGCAACGGAAATCAAGAGCAATAAAAGGGTCCTTCCAATATATTAACAACAAGAAAAAAAAATCAAGGAAACTGTAGGCCCGGTAAAGGGAGAAGATGGCAAAGAAATTACAGGCAACAGGGAGAAAGCAGAGCTGCTTAACTCATACTTTGGGTCAGTCTTCACACAAAAAGAAACTACAGGCCAACACACCAAAAAAACCACTGCAAAAGACATACCAGAAACAAAAATTAAAATAAGCAAGAAAATGGTAAAGGCGCACCTATCCAACCTTGATGAATATAAATCAGTGGGACCCACAGAGTTCTGAAAGAGCTGGCAGAAGTTCTCTCATAACCGTTGCACCACATCCTCCCTAACTCCTGCAGCACCAGGGAAATACCAGAGGATTGGAAAAGGGCTGATGTGGTCCCCATCTTCAGGAAAGGGAGAAAAAACGGACCCAGGAAACCACATCGATACCTGGGAAGATCCTAGAAAAGATAATCAAAAAAACAGATCTGTGAACAACTAAAAGCAAACAAAGTCATAACTAGTAGCCAGCATGGGTTTCTAAAAAACAGATCATGCCAAACCAATCTCATCTCATTCTTTGATAAAGTGACTAAACTAGTAGATCAGCAAAACTCAGTAGACATAATATACTTAGACTTCAGTAAGGTATTTGACAAGATAGACCACAAGCTACTCCTTAGTAAACTAAGAAAAAGTGGGATAGACAACATCACTACCAGATGAATCTGTAACTGGCTAACAAACTGTACTCAACAAATAGTCCTCAAAGGCACTACATCGACATGGAGAGAAGTAAGCAGTGGGATACTACAAGGTTCCGTCTTAGGCCCAGGACTCTTCAACATCTTCATCAATGACTTAGATGAGAGAAGAGAAGGGGAACTCATCAAATTTACAGATGATACCAAACTGGCAGAAGTAGCCAACACCCTAGAAGACAAACACAGAATCCAAAAAAAATCTTGACCAACTCGAACAACAGGCCCTATCCAACAAAACGAGTTTCAATGTAGAGAAAAGCAAAGTCTTACATTTAGGCAGAAAAACCAAAGGCACAAACACAGACTGGGCGAGACCTGGCTCAGAAACCGCAACTGTGAGAGGGACCTTGGAGACCTAATGGACGATCACTTGACTATGAGCCAGCCGTGTGCAGCAGCAACCAAAAAGCTAACACAATCCTGGGTTGTATAAACAGAGGCATAGAATCAAGATCACAAGAAGTACTATTACTGCTTTATAAATCCCTAGTGAGACTACACCTAGAATACTGCAACCAATTCTGGTTACCATACCACAAAAAGATGTTGAGAGTTTGGAAAAAAATTCATAGAAGAGCAACTAAGATGATCAGGGACCTGGAGACTAAAACATATGAAGAACAGCTACGGAATTTGGGTATGGCTAGCCTAAGGAAAAGAAGGAATAGGGGAGACAGGATAGCAGTGTTTCAGTATCTGAGGGGCTGCCACAAAGAAGAGGGGGCCAGGTTGTTCACCAAAGCACCAGATGGAAGGATGAGAAACAACAGTTGGAAACTGACCAAAGAGAGAAGCAACCTGTAACTAAAGAGAAATTTCCTGACAGTGAGGACAATCAACCAATCAGTGGAACAGCTTGCCTCCAGAAATTGTGGGCGCTCCATCACTGGAGATTTTTAAGAAGAGACTAGACATCCACCTGTCTGAGATGATATAGGTTCTCCTGTATGAGCAGGGGGCTGGACAAGAAGACCTCCAAGATCCCTATTCTATTCTATTCTATTCTGTTCTGTTCTGTTCTGTTCTGTTCTGTTCTGTTCTGTTCTGTTCTGTTCTGTTCTGTTCTGTTCTGTTCTGTTCTGTTCTATTCTATACATCCTTTTTCTGTTGTGATCTAAGATAGAAGATCCATATGTTCTTTCTGTTACCTTCTGACAAATGTCAGCAAGGAAGGACAAGAGTTTGTTGGGCCTGTAACTTTTGGCAATTTAGAATTCCACAGATGGATTTATAATTGGAATCCCTAATTATCACTCTCTTTCTTTGAAAGGCTGGCCATCTGATGCAGACAGATTTCATCTACATCTTCGGCCTATCCAGGTGGTCTATCATGAACTCCCATGAGAAGGTCACTTTGGTTGCTCTCTCCTTTTGTTCTTCCCGGATCAGTTCCAAGAGGGATATCTGTGCAGACATAATTTTTTTATATATACAATGCAGCCCCCACCGCTTTCTGTTGAGCTTTTATTACACTGTAGCTTCCAGATCAACGTCATTCCAGGGCATTTCCTATAACATTATCACTTGTCCTTTTGTGTCAGCATTTCAGATTCTCCCTTTTTATTCCTGTACTCGATGCATTCATGCATTGTGAGCAGTAGCAAAAAAAATGTCTTCATTGTAGTAATCTTTTTCCAGTCTCCATTCTCTCTTGAGCTTCTGTGCTGCTGTTTTTGACTATAATGTTGAGTTGTGGGTTTTGCCACCCTCTTGCCATCCTTTGGGGGGGTGGGGACAGAGGGAGTATGATGAAATTGGCCAGGGTTATTTATTTATTTATTTATTTATTTATTAGACTTATAAGCCGCTCTTCTCCAGGGGACCCAGAGCGGCTTACAACATAGATAATAACAATCGCATTAAAGTCTAATATAAATTAAATTAAAATGATCATAAAGTAAAAACAATACCCCAAATTTTTAATAAAAAAAAAAACATTCATCCAACATTCAGCACCAATCATTCCCAGATCTGCCGACACAAATAAGTTTTTAATTCTTTTCGGAAGGCCAGAAGAGTGGGAGCGGTCCGAATCCCCGGAGGGAGCTGATTCCAGAGGGTAGGGGCCGCAACAGAGAAGGCCCTTCTCCTGGGGCCCGCCAGCCTACATTGACTGGTCGACGGGACCCGGAGAAGACCAACTCTGTGCTCTCTGACCGGTCGTGATGAGGTATGAGGCAAAAGACGGTCCTGCAAGTAACCTGGTCCTAGGCCATGTAGGGCTTTATAGGTAATAACCAACACTTTGAATTGCGAGCGGAGACTAATAGGTAGCCAGTGCAGCTCGCGGAGCGTTGGTGAAATGTGGGCATACCGAGGTAAGCCCACGATTGCTCGCGCGGCTGCATTCTGGACTAATTGAAGTCTCCGAACACTCTTCAAGGGTAGCCCCATGTAGAGAGCATTGCAGTAGTCGATCCTCGAGGTGATAAGGGCATGAGCGACTGTGAGCAAGGCCTCCCTGTCCAGATAAGGTCGCAACTGGTGCACCAGGCGAACCTGGGCAACACTCCCCCCCCCCCAGTCACCATAAGATAGGACAACGATACCTCTTCATTGCTCCCCCTGTTCACTTGTTCAGTGAGCTTCTGTCTGGAAACGTGAACCGGCTCAATTTGATCAACAAGTCCAGCAAGTCAGCCACAATGGGCATTTGACATCCTTGACTGTATAAACGGAGGCAGAGAATCAAAATCACATAAAGCATTAGCACCGCTTTATAAATCATTAACAAGGCCAAGCCAGGAATACTGCATCCAGTTTTGGACACCACATTAAAAAAAGACATTGAGACTTGGTATTCTCGCCTTCTTTTAAATCAAGTCAGATAGACAACTCAATAGAAATGATTTCATAACAAAATACATATTTTCAATCAGAAAAATTACTTGCATTCATGCCGCGGTTTGTGGGAAATACATCTTTTGTCCATTCCTATAGGTAAAAGGATGATGCTCTCTTCCATACCATCTTTATAACGGCTCAGGCTCATCGGGTGACATCTGATGACCCATGCTTCTTTCAGACAAAGACATTCCAATCTGGCTTGTGTCCAGGAAGTCTCCCAATGCCCTTTAGAGACTCCTCCCAC
>JARGCV010000389.1:52500-162500 GCA_034064705.1 Bothrops alternatus
CTGTTTTGCAATGGTTCACCTCCTACCTCACTGGTCGGTCGCAGTCGGTGTTGGCGGGGGGTCAGAGGTCGACCCCTAGGTTCCTCCCTTGTGGGGTCCCTCAGGGATCGGTCCTCTCCCCTCTGCTGTTTAATATCTACATGAAACTGCTGGGTGAGATCATCCGACAACACGGGGTGAGATATCATCAGTATGCTGATGATACCCAGCTTTACATCTCCACCCCGTGTCATTTCAGTGAAGTAGCGGAAGTGATGTGCCAATGTCTGGAGGCTGTTAGGGTTTGGATGGGTGCCAACAGGCTCAAACTCAATCCCGACAAGACGGAGTGGCTATGGGTTCTGCCTCCCAAAGATAACTCAATCTATCCGTCCATCAGCCTGGGGGGGAGCTTTTGACCCCCTCGGAGAAGGTCCGCAACTTGGACGTCCTCCTCGATCCACAGCTAAATTTGGAACATCATTTTTTCGGCTGTGGCGAGGAGGACATTTGCTCAGGTTCGCCTGGTGCACCAGTTGCGGCCCTATTTGGACCGGGAGTCTCTTCTCACAGTCACTCATGCCCTTATCACCTCGAGGCTCGACTACTGCAATGCTCTCTACATGGGGCTACCTTTGAAAAATGTTCGGAGACTTCAGGTAATGCAGAATGCAGCCGCGCGAGCAGTGTTGGGCTTACCCAGAAATGCCCACATTTCAGCATCACTCCACGAGCTGCATTGGCTGCCAATTGGTCTCCGAACCCAATTCAAAGTGTTGGTTATGACCTATAAAGCCCTACATGGCATCGGACCAGGTTACTTACGGGACCGTCTGCTGCCCCATGAATCCCAGCGGCCGGCTAGGGCCCACAGAGTCGGCCTTCTCCAGGTCCCGTCAGCCAGACAGTGTCGCCTGGCGGGGCCTAGGGGAAGAGCCTTCTCTGTTGCGGCCCCGGCCCTCTGGAACTAACTTCCCCCGGAGATCCGTGTCGCCCCCACCCTCTCCGCCTTTCGTAAATTACTTAAAATACACCTCTGCCGGCAGGCCTGGGGCAGCTAACATCTTGCCCCTAGCCAGTGTATGTCTGTGTATATGTTGAATGATTGGTTTTTCTTTTAAATTAGGGGTTTATATATATATGTATTTCTAACTGTTGATTTCTATTATGTTGTGAGCCGCCCTGAGTTCTCCGGAATAGGGCGGCATATAAGTCAAATAAATAAATAAATAAGTGTTAGTAACCAGTAGCCAAAGTTTGGGGATCCCTTCAGCTGCCAAAAGTGAGCGGACATTAAAGGTGCCTGAGTAGAAAAGGAAGATCTAACTACAGGTAGTCCCCGACTTATGACCACAATGGATCCCAAAATTTCCGTTGCTAAGTGAGATGTTTGTTAAATGAGTTTTGCCCCTTTTTACTAACTTTCTCACTACAGTTCTTAAGTGAATCCCTGCAGCTGTTAAATAACCCGGTTCGGGCTTCCCCATTGCTCGGAAGAAGATCGCAAGAGGGGATCAAGTGACCCTGGGTCACTGCGACTGTCATAAATATGAGTCAGTTGCTAAGCGCTTGAATTTTGATCAGGTGACCAGGGGGATGCTGCTAAGAATGAAAAACAGTCATAAGTCACTTTGTTTGGTGCTGTTGTAACTTCGAGCTGTTGCTAAATGAACTGTTGTAAGTCAAGGACTATCTGTAATGCCTCTCTTCCTTACAAAACCATTGAGGCTTCCTTACAAAACCGTTGAGACTTCCTTACAAAACCGTTGAGGCTTCCTTACAAAACTGCTGAGGTTTCTTTACAAAACCGTTAAGGCTTCCTTACAAAACTGCTTAGGTTTCCTTACAAAACTGTTGAGGCTTCCTTACAAAACTGTTGAGGCTTCCTTACAAAACTGTTGAGGCTTCCTTACAAAACCGTTGAGGCTTCCTTACAAAACTGTTTAGGCTTCCTTACAAAACCATTGAGGCTTCCTTACAAAACCGTTGAGACTTCCTTACAAAACCGTTGAGGTTTCCTTACAAAACCATTGAGGCTTCCTTACAAAACTGCTGAGGTTTCCTTACAAAACCGTTGAGGCTTCCTTACAAAACTGCTAAGGTTTCCTTACAAAACCGTTGAGGCTTCCTTACAAAACCGTTAAGGTTTCCTTACAAAACTGCTGAGGCTTCCTTACAAAACCGTTGAGGCTTCCTTACAAAACTGTTTAGGCTTCCTTACAAAACCATTGAGGCTTCCTTACAAAACCGTTGAGACTTCCTTACAAAACCGTTGAGGCTTCCTTACAAAACCATTGAGGCTTCCTTACAAAACTGCTGAGGTTTCCTTACAAAACTGTTAAGGCTTCCTTACAAAACTGCTAAGGTTTCCTTACAAAACCGTTGAGGCTTCCTTACAAAAGCGTTAAGGTTTCCTTACAAAACTGCTGAGGCTTCCTTACAAAACCGTTGAGGCTTCCTTACAAAACTGATGAGGTTTCCTTACAAAACTGCTAAGGTTTCCTTACAAAACCGTTGAGCCTTCCTTACAAAACCGTTGAGACTTCCTTACAAAACTGTTGAGGCTTCCTTACAAAACCGCCGAGGTTTCTTTACAAAACCATTGAGGCTTCCTTACAAAACTAGGGCAATGTTTCTGTATGTTGGCGGCTTCACATGCTCTTTGATTCACTTCCTCCCCCCTCCCCAAGCAATTTAAATTGCCCACCAAAGCCTCTGCAACAGCAGTCACTTTTGAAGACTGTCAACATATCACCCCAGTATTTTCTCCAGATTAAGCATTCCCAGTTTCTCCAACTCAGAACTAATTCCTGACAGAACAATCAACCAGTGGAAAAGGTTGCCTTCAGAAGTTGTGGGTACTCCATTACTGAAGACTTTTAAGAAGAGACTGGACAGTCATTTGTCTCAAATGACATAAGTTCTCCTGCTTGACCAAGGGGTTGGACTAGAAGACCTCCAAGGTCTCTTCCAATTCTGTTATTCTAAACCAAGCCTTGATCTTCATTGCAGGTCTGAGGCGGAATGGGACAACTGGCTGCAGCCAATTCACTATGGCCAGTTTGCTGTGGCCAACTCACTCTGGGACAACTCAACATGGCCAACTCACCACGGGACAACTCAACATGGCCAACTCACCACGGGACAACTCAACATGGCCAACTCACCAAGGGAAAACTCAACATGGCCAACTCACCACGGAACAACTCATCATGGGCAACTCACCACAGGACAACTCAACATGGCCAACTCACCAAGGGAAAACTCAACATGGCCAACTCACCAAGGGACAACTCAACATGGCCAACTCACCACAGGACAACTCATCATGGGCAACTCACCACAGGACAACTCAACATGGCCAACTCACCAAGGGACAACTCAACATGGCCAACTCACCAAGGGAAAACTCAACATGGCCAACTCACCACAGGACAACTCAACATGGCCAACTCACCAAGGGAAAACTCAACATGGCCAACTCACCAAGGGAAAACTCAACATGGCCAACTCACCACGGGACAACTCAACATGGCCAACTCACCACAGGACAACTCAACATGGCCAACTCACCAAGGGAAAACTCAACATGGCCAACTCACCACGGGACAACTCAACATGGCCAACTCACCACAGGACAACTCAACATGGCCAACTCACCAAGGGAAAACTCAACATGGCCAACTCACCAAGAGACAACTCAACATGGCCAACTCACCAAGGGAAAACTCAACATGGCCAACTCACCAAGGGACAACTCAACATGGCCAACTCACCAAGGGACAACTCAACATGGCCAACTTGCTGCAGGACAATTCATTGTGGGACAATTCAACAATTTGATTTAATTCTTTAAAATAATTTTAAAAAGATTTTAATTTTTGTCATTCACATTTCATTTTCTCCCTCCTTCGGCCTCTTTTCTTTCATGATTCTATTCCACTATTTCTTCGATATTAGTGTAATATCGACTTATCCCTTGGCGAGTTGGCTGTGGTGAGTTGGCCATGGTGAATTGTTGTAGACCCAGTCTGAGGCAACTCAAGAGGGATGTTGAGGCCCACACTGTGTTTTGAGGCGTCCTTGTAGCACAAGGGCGCAGGGGCAGGAGAGCACGGAGGGGGGGAGCAACCGCTTCAATGGCAGGAGAAGCAGAAGATTAAGTTCTGCTGCGGCTGCTGTCTCCCCGTCTCCCCCCCTGCCTAGGTTTTCCTCTCGCTTGATGTCAGAATGTTGATACAATGGAAAAGCAAGCCTTCAATCAAACCTCTGAGTTGAAGGGGAAGTGTGCATCACAGTATAATTAAGAATTAGGGAGATATGAACATATAATTATGCCACCAAAGCAAGGTGTCTTCCAGAGATCCGAGAAATTGGCTCCCTTCCAAACCGCAGAACTACGCCAATGAATTTGTTCTCCTGCAAAAGTCATCCGGCTTGCAGTGATTTTTTTTTTAGGGCGCAGAAGGCACCATTCTGGAACTTTCCTCCCAGGTCCAAAGCCTGGGTCATATGCCAGTTTAAGGCTGTGCTGAATTCAGCTTTGTAATTAGAACAAAACAGAACAGAACAGAACAGAACAGAGTAACAGATTTTGGAAGGGACCTTGTAGGTTATCTAGTCCAACCCCAAGCAGGAGAATAAGAGCAGATCACAGGGAAAAAAGGCTTCATATTGTTTTCCGTATGGCGCCAGGCAAAACAAGTCATGCCTTTTCTTAAATAATTTCTTTCCAGCCTGTTTTCTTTTTTTAATAAGTCATTTTCGCAGCCTTCCTCCATGGTTGGTTGCTATGGGGAAAATCTTTCTTTCCCACGATGCCTTCAATTTATCATTCACATTAGCATTATGGCTCCTCAACGTTCTCCCCAAAACTGTGCATTCGAAGTCCCCCCAAAACTTTGCATCTGAATAACAAGGGAGCAGAAGGGGGTTATAGCCCCAAGTAGGAAACATTGGGGGTAATAGTAACATCTGTGTTGCAGTGTTTGTCTGTTCCTTCCTTGCAGAGTTAGTTGATTAACATGAAAATGTCTCTCTTTTCGTAATTGTACACAGCTTGACATATTGAGTTCTAATAAATGAGCCACATATATAATTGGTGACCTAGATTGAATTGGAAATAGAAACTACCATAATGGGTAGTAGACGTAATAATAATTGGCAGTTTCAAACTAGATAGGAAAACGTAGCCCTCAAAAATCTTGTGTGGATTCTAGGGACAACCTTTGTAAAATTATCTGTTTATAAAATCCTGCTAAACATTCCCCAGGCAGAGTTGGTGATTGGGAAGAGTTCAGTCACCTCCCGAAAACCTGAGACATTTGTCTTTCTATTGCAAATTCAATCTGAAGCAATCCAAGTTATGAATCGCCTCTCGATCTATTTTATTTTGCTATGTCAACATATGGTTCTGTTTGAAGATTTAGACATGATTGTTCATTTATTGACCGGAACTTTCAAAGCGATGCTTTAAATGAGAAAAAAGATTGTCCTTGTCAGTGATGAGTGGTTTCCGGAATTGTGTGAGCGTGCATGACGACACTTAAAAATATAGATAGAAAAGAGGATGGTAATTTGGCAGTTTGTTAAAAGACAATGTGTTTTTATTATGTATTGGAACAGTAGGAGCAGAGAAAATATAAATAAAAGTCTCACTTAGTTATGGAAAGCACTGCAGTAAAGACAATTTGTATGAGCTTATTAACAAATAATGAATATTGATTTTTCCCCCCTTTCCTTTTATGTGGCTGGATTTGAGACGGAATGCATATCCATATTAACTAATACTGTAATATTTTTCCCACTTTTCTTCCAGACCGTCGAAGTAGTATATGTTGGCTTACATCCCTTCAATGCTATTCCTACATCCATCCTGTGGGTAGGTTGAGGGGATTGATAGCAGCCATCCTAAATCTCTCAGTGAGTCTTCATGTTTGAGGACTTTTCCTAATCTTAGTTCAACACTCGAAGCATTATATATCTCTGTCTCGCTAGTACATTCGCACAACAGGCGTGTGTAGCTGTATTCCCATTATAACTGATGCCCAAACAAATATTAGCTTAGTTGCTTTAGCAAAGAAAATATTCTCAGCCAGAATCGCTTGGCTATGCAAGCTAGGTGAGAAAAGAGGGGAACAGGCCATTTTATACTGATTTTATACTCAGTGTGATACTCCACACTGAGTATCTTACTGAAGTTTAATTAGTTTATTGAACAAATCAAATTGGATTTGAGCAATGCTATGAAACACACTCCCCTCCCTTCCAGGTTTTGATGTGCTGCCTCGTAGTGAGGGTCTAACCAAGAACATCCATGGGAAGTGTATGCCAAGAGGGCCCCCCAGCAGAATCCCCCCAACTGGGATCATCCCAGTTGCTCAGCTAAAGCCAGCAATTGCCTCTCTTGGGGAGCAGTGAGGAAGCAAGATTCCAGAGGCAGATGATCACTTTAGTAACAATGGCAAAGGTGGCACGGAAGGAAGCAATTGTCATGGATCTGCCCAAGACCCCTCTCCGGATACAAATTTGAAGGAGGATGAACTTGAGTTAGCAGAGCAAAGCACAGAGCTGAGGGTTGATCAGGATGGGGCCCAGAGGGTGCCAGCCTGATGGAGAAGCCTCAGCTGGGTCCAACAGAGGAGCAACAGTCTGAGACTGAACAAGAAGAGCCACAGCTAAGCAAATTGGCCAGGAGGTCCAGCCCAGGACTGGAGCAGCTTCCATCCGTTAGCAATGAGGAGGTGGAGTCCACACCTCCTCCCGATCAAAGGACACATAGAGCAGAGAGCAGACAGGCACATTGCCGGTGTAAGGACCCACCCCACTTTGCATCTTAAGAAGACCGAACTCTTGGAATATTTCTTCCAACAGGCATCTTTATTAAGAGAAGATGGTTGCAGGCGTTCTAGACAGGACTTGGGGCCCAAGCCCTACGGTTCAAGGTTTTAAGGGGTCCCCAGCAGCCCCACCCCACCATCCTTCCAGCGACAATCCCAGGCATTACATTTCCACCCCCTTTTTCCTCACTGCCCGTGGAAGGGAGACTTCAGAGAGGAGTAGATGAAAGCTGATGGCCCCGTTGTTATGCTTTAGTCCTTTTGGTGGTATCCACATTCAGTCCCTTTGAAGTTTTAATGAAGGAAGTGAGGGCCATAAAACCCCTTTGTTCACCCCCCTTCCCCTTCATCGTATGACAGAATCCAGAGAGGGCAGAAATGGGGTTTTCCATAGTCGATAACTAGAGATTTATTATTTAAATCACATTTATATTAAATCACATCTCTCCAAAGATGAAATATAATTGGATTCTGACATCCGGTCAGCTAGACTATTCGCGAGGAGACAACCTCACCTCTCATGCACTGGTGTCTCCTACTTAATCTCGCTGAGGACTTGAGCATTGCTGGAGCAATGTGCCCAGTTCTGTGCTTGTCTCCTCGTGCTGTGTATCCTGATATGTTAGACTCCTGGACTGCTTCCCTGGACTTTGTGTGTGCCTGTTGGACTCGGTTACTTGGTGACTCTTGCCATGCTGAGCTCGGAATCTGGACCTGCGCAATGGGGGTGCTTTCTGAGGACCTTTTGGGGAGGGGGTTGAATAAACACCTGTAGATTCTTGCTGTATGTGCATGGGAGGGGGAGAAGCGGGGCAGCACAGCAATGATAAATCATGCTTTTTACCCAGAAAAACCACACGGAAAGAATATACAGTAATTCACAATATAGAGTTGTACAATGGTTGGATACCACTCAACATGGTACTCAGGAAGAGTTGAGGATCTTGTAGTGTTTATTCCACAGCTAGACTAAACCCTTTGGGATGTCTGGTTGCTGATGTTGCCATGCAGGAAAAGAAAACCCAAACTGCAAAAGAGAAGAACAGTGGGACTAGGGAACACCAGTAGCACCAACCTGGGGAAACTCCATACGATGACAGATGAAATGGACTCACTATACATTGACATCTTGGGCGTCAGCATACCCGGAATGTGACTGACATTGGGATACTTCCAGTCAGAAATGTATTAGCACGCAAGACATGAACAACAAAGAAGGAATGGCATAGCTTTTATGGCTAGGAAGAACAGCACGTGGCCGCAATGGAATCAATGACTAAATTAGACTTTGTGGACGGCCCTTTAATATGAAGATCCTATTGCTGCAGAAGAAAGCGGAGGTTTATGATAATTGGAAATTGACAAAATGTGTAAGCATGACGTGCTGCTTGAGATTGGAGGCTGGCATGCCAACGTTGGAAATAATGAGGAAAATGTAATTGGATTGTATGGCTTAGGGATGTAGCAGGAGACTGAATTACTAATTTCCGCCACTTCAGTGATTTCTTGGTAGCTAACAAAACTGTGCCTCTATACATAGACAACACCAAGTGAAGACATAGAAATCAAATCGACTAAGTTATTGCTAAAAAGGAGGTGGAGAAGCCCAGCGATAGCATCAAAGAGGTGGGCCAGGTGCCAACTATGGAACAGGTCGTGAACTGGCCATGTGCAGGTTCCAAGTCAAAGTAAAAAGAAAGCTAACCAATTTCCACAGCATCATCTTAAGCGTATTCCAACCATTTTCAAGGATGACATCTGAAATCGTTTTGAAATCCAGAACTTCACTGATAGAGATAAATACAAACTGCAGAATGAACTCTAACAAGTCATGCTTGAACTACGGTACCTGAACCACCTTGTAAGGCAGACATCAAGAAAGGCAAGAATCCCAGGGAGGGACTTGGCCAAGAGCTTTAGAGAGCTGTTCGACGAGTGAAGGAGCAGCGAAGACAATGACGGTGGAAACGGACATGGGAAAAACAAGGCAAGACTTTCAAAAAGTATCTGAACTCAGGAGGTTCCAACCTCATAGGTTAAAGGTTTGCATGGACACATATAATCAATTCAAGAAAGATGAAACTAAGATGGGAATACATTGAAATGCTGCAGAATAAAATAGAATAGAAAAAATGGAATGGAATGGAATGGAAGGGAAGGGAAGGGATGAGAAGAGAAGAGAAGAGAAGAGAAGAGAAGAGAAGAGAAGAGAAGAGAAGAGAAGAGAAGAGAAGAGAAGAGAAGAGAAGAGAAGAGAAGAGAAGAGAAGAGAAGAGAAGAGAAGAGAAGAGAAGAGAAGAGAAGAGAAGAGAATATAGGAATGGAATATAATAGAATAGAAAATATGGAATGGGATGGAAGGGAATGGAATGGAATACAGACTAGAATAGAGACTAGAATACAGAATGGAATGGAATGGAATGGAATAGAATAGAATAGAATAGAATAGAATAGAATAGAATAGAATAGAATAGAATAGAATAGAATAGAATAGAAGCTGGAAGAGACCTTGGAGGTCTTCTAGTCCAGCCCTGTGCTCAAGCAGGAGAACCTGTACCATCTCAGACAGGTGAATGTCTAGTCTCTTCTTAAAAATCTCCAATGATGGAGCACCCACGATTTCTGGGGGCAAGCTGTTCCACTGGTTAATTGTCCTCACTGTCCGGAGGTTTCTCCTTAATTCCAGGTTGCTTCTGTCTTTGATCAGTTTCCAACCATTGTTTCTCGTCCTTCCATCTGATGCTTTGGTGAACCACCTGGTCCCCTCTTCTTTGTGGCAGCCCTTCAGTTATCCAAGTTATCCAAGATACCTCCCAAACTGTGAAAACCTCTAGTACTATCTGAAGTTAGATTACCACTCTGTCATCACCCACTTGGAAGGCTAGAGGAATCAGCGGGAGGGCTTCCCTCCAGAAGTTGTGGGTTTCCAGCACTGGAGGTTTTTAAGAAGGGACTGGATGGCCATTTGTCTGGAATAGTATAGTATAGGATCTCCTGCTTGAGCAGGGGGCTAGACTAGATGACTTCCAACTCTCTTATTCTGTTAACTGATGGAATACCCATAGAAATATAGTAAACTATTTGCCTACCCAAATCTTCATTTTGACTGAAGTTTACTTGGATGAGTAACGAAACCTCTCCGTTTTAATAAACTTTGGTCCAGTTGTCATCATTTAACCTTTTAAGATACACATTAAACATTCTAACCAAGTTATGGAGAATGACGACAGCGACAAACAGATTGGAAAAGGTCAATTTACTTCCCAATACTAAAAAAAACTTAATAGAGTGTACGAACTATTGTACGACATTCTTAATTTCAAAATAATGTTTAGGATCATTCAACAGATAACAGCCCCTGCATGTCAGATGCTCAAGTTGTCAATAAATAATCCTGAGGAATAGGAGACATTATTGATGACACATGCTAGATAATTGGTAAAACTGGAAACTACACAAGAGGAAGTCAGCATGTGTTAATTGATTGTAGAAACACCTTTGATTATGTTTATCCTACCGAGTTGTGGAATGGGAAACATGACAATCCTAGACTATCGTTCTCATTGTTCTCACAAAAAACCCTCATGAGATGTGAATCCGTTGCTTCAGCAGAAATGTACGCCCTGACAACTAAACCCACAACCCTCCACCCTTAGTGGTGACATCTTCAAAATCCAAATTCTTGGAGATAACAAGAGGTTTTTGTTTTACTCCACTCAACTGCCGTGAGAAGACTCGATCTGCAAGGCGACAGGAGGAAAGGAGAGCCATTTGTCCTAAGCCAGTGGTGGCGAACCTATGGCACAGGTGCCAGAGGTGGCACTCAGAGCCCTCTCTGTGGGCACGTGCACCATGCCCTGGAGATGGCAACTGTCCCTCTTCAAGCAGCCGCCTGCTAACTCGCCAAGGTCCCACGTGGCCGGATGCATCCCGACTTGGCTAGTTTCCCTCCCCCCCATCCCATCCCTCCTGGCCTGACATGCTCTCCTTTTCCTGGGCACGACTCACTGCATCGCCTCCTCAGCTGCCGGCCAGCCATCCAGCTCAGAGGCAGCTTCTTTGAACTGCTGGAGGCGGGCTGCGGAGCCCCAGAGTGCACCAGTTGAGGGGCCAGCAGGCTGTGGCTGCTGACGGACACCATCGGCTCCCATGTGCTCGCTGGCCTCTGTGTGCGGGGGCCGATGGTGTCAGGCAGCCGCCGCCTCAGCTCTTGCCTTGCCCCATAGCAATGCCCCCCATCCTACTTGGCCTCACCCCATAGCCTCCTGCCTACTGCCCCACCTGCCAGAGACCCCCCTCCCCATGAGCAACATTGAGTTTACTATGCCCACCTTGGCCACACCCAATCTACCATGACCACCACAGCCACGACCACCCAGTGGGCCACGCCCACTTGGCACCCGGTGATAAATAAGTGGGCTTTGGGTTGCAGTTTGGGCACGCGGTCTCTAAAATCACCGTCCTGGGCCTTAAGCTTAAAGTGGGCAAAATGGTAAAGAATTCCTATTTTAAACAGTTCAAATTAAGCCCTTCTGTTACCCTAATGCAGCGGTTCTCAACCTATTTCAGGTTGCGACCCCGACCTGCGCCGCACATGCACGGCGTGATCCCGGCCTTCACCGCGCATGCGTGGCGGACGGTCCGCATCGTGCATGCGTGACAGTCCGCATCACGCATGTGCGACACGTGCACGACGGTCTGCATCGTGCATGCGTGGTGCTACCCCGCGCATGCGCGGTGCTGCCCCCTGCGCCGGCCGAGGGGAAAAGGGGGAAAAAATGGCAGACTGCGGCATTTGGCGACCCCCATGAAATGGTCGTTCGACCCCAAATGGGGTCGCAACCCATAGGTTGAGAACCACTGCCCTAATGCCATCTGGAAACATTTGTTTGAGCTTAAAGCTCAGCAGGGCCATCCCTCGGACAGAAGACCAACAGCTGAAGAATCACCAGGGAAGTTAAAAAATAATTCCAGCGGGCAAGCAGTGTTTGTACATTGGCAATAAAACTCCGTGGATATGTCTAATTTAGAGTATATTGAATGGATTCAATAGAGGGAAAAAGTAACAAGCTGAGCTCAACCTGATGTGTCTTTTGCCTTTTGTTTGGCTTTCATGTATCTTTATTTTTGTACTTTTCAACCCAACCCAATGTTGGAAACAAGCAAGGTAAAGAGCACCAGAGTCTGTCTGTGTCAGCAGGAGAGCCTGGAGAAGTGAAGGGAATCAGGCACAATTTGCTCTTGCTTCGGAAGCCGGAAAGGAAAACATACGATTGATAGCAGGCCACAAGCACTGCACCCCTCCACAGTCCCGGTGGTCCAAATTGACAGAGGGTTCAAGTGAGCCTCCTCATGTACGGAAGAAGAGCTTCTTCTATGGGCCAGAAGGAATCCCAGAACTGGGCACCACAGGTCACAGTCTGGGGCCTTCATGCCTGGAACGGCTACTCACAGCGCTGCGAAGGTCTATCAATCCAAATAGACCTGGAAGGGACCTTAGAGGTCTTCTAGTCCTGCTCAAGCAGGAGACCCTACACCAGACATGTCAAACTCTCGACATCACATCACACGACGTATCAGAGCTTTCCCCCCATTGCTGGCAATGGGGTGGATACGGTTTCCTCGTGACATGTCCAGTCTGTTGGTGGTTTGACACCCCTGCCCTACACCATTTCAGACAAGCGGCTGTCCTGTCTCTTTTAAAAAACTTCCAATTGAGAGAGCGCCAACAATTTCTGGAGGCAGGCTGTTCCACTGGTGAATTGTCCTCACGGTTAGGAAGTTTCTGCTTAGTTCCACCTTGATTCTCTCCTTGATGAGTTTCCATCCTTTGCTTCTTGTCCTGCCTTCAGGGGCTTTGGGCTTGACTCCCTTTTCTTTGCGGCAGCCCCTGAAATACTAGAACAGCGGTCCTCAATCTGTGGGTCGCGACCCCATTTGGGGTCGAACGACCATTTCACGGGGGTCGCCAAACACCAGTCCGCCATTTTTCCCCCTTTTCCCCTTGGCTGGCGCAGGGGGCAGCACCGTGCATGCGCGGGGTAGCACCGTGCATGTGTAATGCGGGCCGTCGCATGCGCGCCACACATGTGCGACGCGGGATGTCGTGTGTGCACCATGCATGCGCGGTGCGGACCGCTGCGCCATGCATGCGCAATGCGGGTTGTCGCAGGCGCGCCACGCATGCACTATGCGGGCCATCGTGCGCGCATCGCACATGCGTGGTGCGGGCGTCACACTGCTGATGCACGGACCGGGGTCGCAACCTGAAATAGGTTGAGAACCGCTGTACTAGAACATGTCTTTCATGCCGACCTCTCAGTCCTTCTTTTCCCTCCCAATTCCTACAACTGTTCTTCATGTGTTTTAGTCTCCAAGCCTTTGATCATCTGAAGTTGCTCTTCTCTGAATTTTTTCCCAAACTCTCAACATCTTTTTTTGTGATACGGTGACCAAAATTGGCTGCAGTATTCCAGGTGTGGCCTCACTAGGGTTTTATAAAGTGGTACTAATACTTCGTGTGATCTTGGTTCTATGCCTTTGTTTGATACAACCCAGGATTGTACTAGCTTTTTGAGCTGCTGCTGCACAGGCTGGCTCAAGGTCAAGGGATCGTCCATGAGGTCTCCAAGGTCCCTCTCACAGTTGCGGTTTCTCGCCCAATGTGTATAACTTGACCAGGTCTGTCCGAGCTGGCCCAACTCCGTTCGCGGCTCTCTCGGGACGGCCAGGCCCCTAACTGCCCCTGTCCCGCTCTATCGGTCGGGCCTCCTTTTCCCGCCGAGTCCAGAGTCGTCCTGAGGGCGGAGAGAAAGCGCGGGCAAACGGGCAGAGCCACGTGCCGCCGCGCCCAGGCGAGGCTGGGAAGCGGCCGCTACGAAGAAAGCCGCCCGCGGGCGGCATCCCGCCCTCCTCGCCCGGCCGCCCCTCAGGGGAAAGCGCGGGGCGGGGGGAGAGGGAGGGGCCGACGGGCAGCCGCCGAAAATCCGGCCCGGACTCACTGCCGGGCTCGGGGCCAAGAGCGCCCGGCCGTCGTGCGGTCCGAAGAGACCCCGGCGGCTCTGGCTCTGGCTCTCCCCTCAGAGGGCGGCCGGGCACAAGGCTGCGGCGCTCGGGCCGGGACCGCCCCGCGCTCTCTTCGGCGCCCTTGAAGCGACGGCGCCGTCCTGAGAGGGCAAGCGGCCCGCGTTCCTGCCGGGAGGGCGTCGCCTTTTCGGCCAACCCCCTCCCCCCCCCGGAGGCCGCCTCGCTCCCCGCCGCTCTCCTTCCAGGCAGCCCCGTCAAGGCGCGGCTCTGGCGCTCGGCGGGCTGCGCTCCGGTCCGCGCGCGGCCAACCTGCCGCGGGCTCCAGGCGCGCCAGCTCCGCCCCGGGCGAGGCCGAGCCCGTCCGCAGCGCCTCCCCGTCCGCTGCTCCTCCGGGCGCTCCCCCGCGGCTGCAGCGCCTCCTCCCTGCCTGCCTGCCTCCCTCCGCAGCCTCGCTCGCTCTCTCGCCCCCCCCGCCAGTAAATCCGATCTAGGCCGAGCCGTCTTCCCTCCGACCACGTGATCCCAGCCAGCGTCCTACACCTTTCGGGCTCGCTCGCTCGCTCGCTCAGGCTCGGCGCGGCGCACCTCGGCTCCGGCAGGGACCCGGCGCCCCGCCTTCCGGACGCGGCGGCAGGGCAGGGCAGGGCAGGGCAGGGGCGGGGAGGGCGGGGGTCGGCCCGGGATTGCTGTCCCCCCCTCCCGCCGCCGCCGCCGCCGGGAAGCCAGGAGCCGCCGGTGCTGCTCCCGCGCCTGGATGCCGGCTCCGGGCGCCGGACTGCTGCGCCTCGCTCGCCCGAGGAGCCCGCCGACCCTCCGCCGAGACGCCGGCAGAGGCAGAGGCAGGGGCAGCCGCCGGCTGGGCGCGCCCGCTGGGAAGTTGGCCTGAGGCTGCTCCGCTGCGCCTGCCCGCCGCCGCCGCCGCGCCCCGTTGGGGAAGGATTGCTGCCCCCCGAGACGAGCCTCGCCCGAGCGCCTAAGATGAAGAGGGCCATCGCCGGAGGTACGGTAGGCAAGAGGGCGCCCGCGGGAGCCAGAGGGGGCGGCCGGCTGGCTGGCCGGCTCGGCGCGCCCGAAGTTCCGCCTGGCAAGTTTGGCGCGCGCCGAGGACGGAGGCGGCGGGGAGGGAGGGAGAGGCGTCCGGACGCCGCCGGGCCGGCCGGGGAGGACCAGCTGAGGCGCAGAGGGGCGCGAAGCAGGGAAGCCGCTGCGCCTTGCGGAAGGGCAGCCTTGGAGGGTGGATGGATGGGTGGGGGGGGGACCGTTTGGTGGATGTCTTCGGTCCCCCTCGGCTCTGGAGGGAGGAAGGGTCGCCCATGCAGGCGGCTGGGAACTCTGGGCCTGTTTTGGGTGGGGGGAGACTTTCAGGGAAGACCCTGCGCCGCCCCCCCCAAGAGGGGAGGGGAAGGAAACGGGGGAGGGGGCTCCTGCCTAGAAATCGACCCCTGCGGCGCTTCCCGGGCTAGGAGAGGGCAGGAGAGCCCCCCCCCAGGCCGGGCCCTTTCTGGGAGGGGGGCTTTCCCCTCCCCTCCCCTCCCCTCCCAGGCCGGTGCGGCTCTCCTGCCGTCTCCCAGCCCGGGAAGCGCCGCAGGGGTCGATTTCTAGGCAGGAGCCCCCTCCCCCGTTTCCTTCCCCTCCCCTCTTGGGGGGGGCGCAGGGTCTTCCCTGAAAGTCTCCCCCCCATCCGCTGCTGCTGCTGCTGCCTTCCCCCCCCCCCGCGCTTGCCGGCGGCCTTGGGGGCTCGGCAGCTCCGGCAGGTGTCTGCAGATGTTGCCATGCTGGGCGACGGGGCGGGGGGGCTCTCCCTTCCCCTCCCCCTGGCGAGCCCCCCACCCCGCATCGGGGCCTTTGCTGTGGAGCCGCCCGCGGGTGTGTCTGTGTGTGGGGGGGGGAGAGAACCGGCTCCTTCTCTCCGGCGGGGCGATCGCTGCGGAAGGCTCGGTGTATTTGGGGGGGGCGCAGGCGGACGACCCCGCGATCTCTTCTGCACCTGGCAGTTGGGGCCGCCTGAAAAACGGGGTTTTTGCAAAGCTGGTCCAGTCTGGAGGAATCCCCGGAAGAGAAGCTTGTAGGGGAGGAGGAGGAGGAGGGAAACCCCCTTTCCCCCCCCCACTACAGCAGCAGGACTGCCCCCCCCGCCGCCGCCGCCGCCCTGCAGAACAGGACCAAATCGCCTGGCCTGGGAAACGCATGGAGTTTGGCCAAAGTTTCCAGTGGTTTTTTTTTTTTTCCCAGAGGGACAGGGCAATCTCACCTTCGGGGGGGGGGGCGGAAAAAACGAAAGTGCTTTTTTGTTAGAGAGCGAGAGAAAGAAAGAAAGAAAGAAAGAGAGCAAAGTACTATTCTCCCCCCCTCCTTAAAAGAATTAGCTGCAGGGTCTCACGTTTTCTTCTTTAATTTGCAATGATGGAGATGACCTCCAGCGGGGGAAAGGCGGGTGGCAATAGGATTCACCGGAGGTTAGAATGTTTCTGATGGAGGTGTGTGCAGGTGTGAATCGCTATCTTCCAGCCCTTTGGGAGTGCAAAGTACTGATTGAAAAACTGCTTGGTTGGGCTCGATGGGCCTGAAAAGCGGGGGGGGGGAGGTTTGGGGGCGCGCGGGGGGGGAAAGGTGGAGCATAACGGGCAAAAACACCCCAGGTGTTTCTTCTGCCTCCTGGGCACGCCATGGTTACTTGTCTGTGTTTCACATAAAATACGCATTAGTCAAAGGTGCTAAACTGGATTAAGGCTCAGGGGAAAAGATTTCATGGAAAGTGAGCAAATATTATGTAGGCTGGGAATTGCTTTCGTTCCGCTTTTTTATTTTTATTTATATTTATATTTATATTTATATTTATATATATATATATATATATTGGCACTCTGGGTGTAATCTGCTTCTGCGGGGTCTTGGAGGAGATGCAGGGGATAGGCAGCCAGAACTCTCTTCCAGGTGAGATTTAGTGGGGTTCACATCCTTGGGTCAGAGAGCCCTGGTGCAGGAGGCCGTACTGGGCAGCTGATGGTGGGGGTATCCTTTGGGGGGGGCAAAGGGAGGGAAAGCGCCATTGCAAGGGTACCACCTAGTGGCAATTCTTTCAGGGAGCCAGGAAGAAAAGAAGCAATACAACAGACAGCCCTCCAGGCAGAGAACTTTGCTAAGATTGGGGGGCTGGTTGAATGAGTTTCCCACCCCTTCCTGACTCACACATACCGTGTTTCCCCTAAAGCAAGACAGGGTCACACTTTCTTTTTATCCCCAAAAGCCCCACTATGTCTACTTTCGGGGTACGGCTTATATTGATTGGAAAACAATTGTCAGTTTTATTTTAAGTATTTAAGTATTTTAAGCAGGAGGCGGAAGTGGGCAGGAGTAATATGTCTTACTTTCGTGGTACGGCTTATATTAGCCGACCCCCTGAAAACCCCGATACGTCTTACAATCGGGGGTGTCTTACTATCGGGGAAACAGGGTACTATTAGGGTTGGGGGATTCTGTGTATCTTAAGGGATATGATCTCTGCTTCTCTAGGTCTCTCCTAGGCTGTTTTTACAGGGAGTCTATTAGACAATTTAGCTTCTCTCTCTCTCTCTCTCTCTCTCTCTCTCTCTCTCTCTCTCTCTCTCTCTCTCTCTCTCTCTCTCTCTCTCTCTCTCTCTCTCTCTCCCTCCCTCCCTCCCTCTCTCCCTCTCTCTCTCTCTCTCCCTCCCTCCCTCCCTCTTTCTCTCCCTCTCCCCCTCCCTCCCTCTCCAGTGTGATGGTCATGAATATGAGTTCAGTGCAGCAAAGAAACCAAACGCTGCCTTATTTGCTTGCAGCGGAAATATCTCAGGGTGCCTTCAAAGCACTTTAGATAGATTTTTTGCCTCTTTCAGGAAGCTAAAGGGCTAAATTAACTGGTCAATTAATGGGAAATCTTTAGGACTGTGTGAAAAAAAAACACTAATTAAGTGAGAGCAGGGAGAATATTGGGCCCCAAAGGCTTAGAATCGTGGGATCACTTGATTCATCCTTTCTGGCTGCTGACAATTGCTTGCCTTAAAACCCCTCCGAAAAAGTTCTCTTGGGAAGAGAAAATCGTGTGGATATGTATTCTGCCCCCCTCTGTTAGCTGGTGAAAGGACCAGAGGCCTGCAAAAGATTGTGTGTTGTGTTTCATGGGGAGAGTATCATAGAAATCAAGTCAGCTCTTCCTCCCTCCATCCCTCCCTCCCTCCCTCATAAAAAAAACACTCACCTGGTTACAGAAGCAAGGGAAACAACCATTTGGGCATCCCCCCACCATGTCTGTGCACGAATAGGAAAGCATGAAATCAGCTATATATATATACCCAGAAAATCATTTCAGCAAAGAAATGTATTAATCTCCATAATGTAAAAAAAAAACCCCAGTCTACAGTGCAACAGAAGGTTGCTTGATTTTATTATTATAATAGACATGTCTAATCGGTCTTTAAAACCCACACAAAGCAGGGGAAGGAGACAGAAAGAATCAGCCTCTCCTCCCCATGTAAGGATTATCCAATTGTTGTGTAGGTTTCAAGGGCAGGATGAAAAATCCCTACGCGGAACAGAAGCTCTTCAAGCCAAGAGATCCGGAGCTTAGACAAGGTGTTCGTGTACGGATCTTCCAGTCCTGTTTTCTGTCCAGTTGTGCAGAAGAGTCTCACTTTGCTGATCTGAGCAAGCTAAAGCTTTGAAGGCAGAGGAAGACAGTGTTGGGTGGCAGACGAGTGGTTGAGAGAAATGTCAGAGAGCAGTCAAAAACATCTAACAGTATCCGACAATTTTTCTGCCTCTGATGCAGAGGCTGCTAATATTAAAGTGGAGAATGCAGTGAAGAGTTTTTTATCTTGAGAAGCTCAGTTTTCATTGCAGAGTGACAAATGGTGCATCAAGAACAAAGATCTACTTACTATAGTGTTTCTCACTCTTAGCAGCTTTAAGACCTGTTTGATTTCAGCTCCCAGAATCCCCCAGTCAGCATGAATTCTCTGGGAATTCAAGTTCATGCATCTTAAGGTCTAGTCCTTAACAGTAGGAGAGAATATTTATGGGTGAACAATATCTTACAGCTTTCTTTTAGAAAGTTTTTTAAAAAAATAACCATCCTGAATTTATCTATTAGGCACACGTAACCGCACATACTTTTTTCTTGTTTGAATAACCTATTCTACAGTCCTGTGCATTAGTAAAAACATAAGAACGGATTATTCTTCAATAAGGAAAATTACATCAGCTTAATTTAACAGGCCACAGAATCTTGTTTTCCTGGCATAAATTGAGTGCCCTTTTCTTTGATGCTGGGTAATTGCCATCAAGTGCAAAGAGCTTTAAAAAAAAAATCCTTTCTCCATTCTTGTTCCAGATGAGAAAGTGGTAAAAGCTAAATCGGCCATTATGTGCAGTTCCTGGGTGGAGGGAGGGGGGGAGAGGATACAAGGCCTGCCTTTTCCAGGTGGCAGCAGGTACCTGAAATTGCTTTTCACAGAATCAATCAATCAGAACAGAGCTGGAAGGGACCTTGGAGGTCTTCTAGTCCAGCCCCCTGCTCAAGCAGGAGATCCTATACCATTTCATACAAATGGCTGTCCCAATCTCTTCTTTAAAAACTCCAGTGATGAAGCACCCACAAATTCTGGAGGCAGGTTGTTCCACTGATTAATTTTTCTCACTGTTAGGAGGTTTCTCCTTAATTCCAGGTTGCTTCTCTCCTTGATTGGTTTCCATCCGTTGCTTCTTGTCCTGCCTTCTTCAGGCACTTTGGAGAATAGCTTGACTCCCTCTTCTTTGGGGCAGCCCCTGAGATGTTGGAACACTGCTATCATGCCCCCCCCCTCATCCTTCTCTTCGTTAAACTAGACATGCCCAATTCCAGCAACCATTCCTTGTATGTTTTAGCCTCCAGTCCCCTGATCATCTTTGTTGCTCTTCTCTGCACTTTTTCCAAAGTCTTAACATCTTTTTTATAACTTGATGACCAAGACTGGATGCAGTATTCCAGGAGTAGTCTTATTAAGGATTTATAAAGCAGTATTAATACTTCACATACTAGTTATATGCCTAACAACCAGACCCTATACCAGTGACGGCGAACCTTTTAGACACCGAGTGCCCAAACTGTAACCCAAAACCCACTTATGTATCGTCGGGTGCCGGGTGGGCGTGGTCCATTGGGTGGGCGTGACTTCAGTGGTAACAGCAGACTGGGTGGGACTAAAAAGTTCAATCAATCAATTCCAACTTGGCGAGATTTTTTTTCCCACGAGAAGTTGAAATTGATTGATTGAACCTTTTTTTTTTTGCACATGGCGGCGGAGGCCTAAAGTGAAAAGTTTTTATAAAACCCATCTGAAGGCCTAGGTGATGGCGTGCGTGCCCACAGAGAGGGCTCTGCATGCCACCACGGCCCTATATCATTTCAGACTAGTGGCTGTCCAGTCTCTTCTTAAAAAACTCCAGTGATGGAGCACCCATGATTTCTGAAGGCAAAGCTGTTCCACTGGTTAATTGTCCTCACTGTTAGGAGGTTTCTCCTTAATTCCAGGTGCTCACACAATCTCATATCCTACAGTGAATCATCTAGCCAAGGAGTTCCCAAGATGCAGATGTCACAGCACTCAAGTTGATATGGAGCCTTTGCTGACTTTTTGCAATAATTGTAATAGTGACCCACATTAGAATCATCTCAAAAATTGACTTGATGCTGGAGTTTAAATGTTATCTCAGTGCCTCTTTTCTCAGGACCTCCCTACAACCTCCGGTCTCTTTATTGAAATTCCAACCAAGTTGGATCCCGCTTTTTTCAGATTAGCCAAAGTCCAGGCCTAAAGAAGGTAGCTTGCTACCATATATGTATGTTTTGGGTTCCATTTTATATATTCCGGAGCTGCTTTATAAAACAAGGATGCTGTTATGGTTCCGGCTAATGAAACACTTCAAAGAACTTCCAGGCATTGATTTTCCTAAAAATCATTTATTGTTACAAAATGTCGGCACAGACATAACGAAGGTATGCCAAGATCTAAATTCTCTTCCCCTGAGCAATTAAATTATCAGCATGTTCCCTCCCTAAATTAGCTGTCATATATCACGTTATCCAATTAGTGTGAAGATCAAAGGTTTCCTTCCTCTCTCTTTCCCGGGCTTTTCCCTCCACCCTCTTCTGCTCTGTATTAACTCTAAAAATACCAGACAGTTCTGCATATTGTCAAAGCAAGAATATACAGTATTTGCAGCGTTGACAGATGCTCTTATTGGATACAAGCTAAGTTTAAAGAGGTTTGCCTGCAATTGTGATTATAGTGGGACAATTTGTCAACGTGATTTTTTGGGGGGAAAATTAGTAGCAGACCAAGGAGGTGAAGATTGTTTCAGGTTGCACACTCAGTTGTCTTACAGCTTTTAAGGATGTAACTGGAAATTATGTGTTGCTCTGGCTAGCTGTGTTTGTCCTGTAGACATCTCAGCTAGTCTCTAATGGAAATGGAGCAAACTGAACTTCCGTTTCCTTTAAGATGATTTGCTGGATGAATTACAATTGACTGGATTCACATATTGCACAAAGTCACACTATGGTGTTTGTCTGTTTTCTTGGTTTGTTGTACAAACCCAGTTTGATGACTAAATGAACATTTTTGAATAAGCAGTGTGATTCAAGCTTTTTTTTTTTTTAAGTCCCTAAGACTAAAACATATGAAGAACGGCTGCAGGATTTGGGTTTGGCTAGTCTAAAGAAAAGAAGAAACAGGGCGACATGATAGCAGTGTTTCAGTATCAGAGGGGATGCCACAAAGATGAGGGGGTCACCAGAGCACCGGAGGACAGGACAAGAAACAATGGTTGGAAACTGACCAAAGAGAGAAGCAACCTGGAATTAAGGAGAAATTTCCTGACAGTGAGGACAATTAACCAGAGGAACAGCTTGCCACCAGAAAGTGTGGGCGCTCCATCACTGGAGGTTTTTAAGAAGAGGCTAGACAGTCACTTGTCTGAGATGGTATTGATCCTCCTGCTTGAGCAGGGAGGCTGGACTAGAAGACCTCCAAAGTCCCTTCCAGCTATTCTATTCTATTCTATTCTATTCTATTCTATTCTATTCTATTCTATTCTATTCTATTCTATTCTATTCTTCATTCCTCTATTCTATTCTATTCTATTCTATTCTATTCTATTCTATTCTATTCTATTCTATTCTATTCTATTCTATTCTATTCTATTCTATTCTTCATTCCTCCATTCTATTCTATTCTATTCTATTCTATTCTATTCTATTCTATTCTTCATTCCTCCATTCTATTCTATTCTATTCTATTCTATTCTATTCTATTCTATTCTATTCTATTCTATTCTATTCTATTCTATTCTATTCTATTCTATTCTATTCTATAAACTTTCTATTCTATTCTAATTATTTTTAAAAGCAACTCAAGGTGCTGAACCTAAGTAATATATGTAGGTGGTCCTAGATGTCTGACCTCAATTTGCCCAGAATTGATGTTGCTAAGTGAGAAATTTGTTAAGCGAGTTTTGTCCCAGTTTACAACTTGTCTTGCCACAGTCGTTAAGTGAATTGCTGCGGTTGCTAAATTAGTAACACGGTCGTTAAGTGAATCTGGCTTCCCCACTGATTTTGTTTGTCACAAGGTCACAAAAGGGGGTCACGTGACTCTGGGACACTGCGACCATCATAAATATGAACCAAGTTGCCAAGCATCCGAATGCAGATCACGTGACTGCAAGGGTTATAAGTGTGAAAAATGGTCATGTGGTTTTTTTTTCAATGCCATTGCGTAAGTTTTTCTATTCATTTTTTTCCATACATACAATAATAATTTTGCAACCCACGTGCTGTCTGAGTTTACATGCTAATACGTATTTAATTCCTAATCCTTCCTTCTTTCCTCCAGCCAATGGTAAAATAAATTCCAGGCTTGATAATAATCTGTTTCTTCTTTTTCTTTCAGTCTCATTGTCAATCTGTCCATCTCTGCGCATTCTAGTATTTTTTTAATTATTTCTTCATCTGGTGGTGTTCCTTCATTTTTCCAGTGTTGCGCAAATGTAATGCCATTGTAATTTGAGGACTACCTGTATTCTTTCCCCATCTTATCTCCTTACCCCAGGAACCTTGTGAGATGCGCTGGGTTCCCTGTTGACTGACCAAAAGTCACCCAGTGGTTTTCAAGCCTAAGACGGTTGGATAATTTTACAGTAAATCCACTCATTCTTCCGAGCATCATTTGCGTGCTAAAATTATTGGAATAAATCCCTTTAACGCCAAACAGATGGGGCCATTCACACCAGACCTCCTCATAGTTTCTTCTGGAAAACACAGAATAGAATTGGAATTCTTTATTGGCCAAGTGTGATTGGACACACACAAGGGATTTTGTCTCCGGTCTCCGTGTACACACAATCAACAGGTGATAAACCATGAACATAGTCATAAAATACAATCATCATAAATCCCACGATACAACGCTCAGTGATAGTCATAGGGTACTAAATAAGTAATCAATATAAATCATAAGATACTAAATAAAAGCCAGCAACATAAATCATAAGATACAAATAACAAAGTTATAGTCATAAGAAGCTAGGGCCAGAGTAGGCAACCTTGGCTCTTTTATGACTCATCGACTTCAACTCCCAGAATTCCTGAGTCAGGTATGCCTGCCTTAAAAAGAAATAAGGAAATCAAAGTGCTATTACAAAAGTTGGATGATCAAATAATTTTTTTTTTAAAAGGGTTCAAAAATTGACCACTTGGATCACAGAAATAACTTGTATGATGACTCCGGGTCTGACAATTGAGCATATCTGCAGGGAGCTGCGGAATTTGAATATGCTCTCTACGTCACCTGTGAGCCCTCTCGCATTTGGTGAGCAATGAAATTCAATGAAGCGCGGGTGAATGGCGGAAGTAACTATGGCTCTCGTGTGCCTCCGAGGGTCTTTACCTGCAATAGCGATTTATTTGCCTTAGAGGGCTTGATTTTGGGGGGGGGTGTCATTATTGCTCTTTACCGTGTGTCATTATTGCTCTTTACCGTGTGTCATTATTGCTCTTTACCTCTCCGCTTCTTGCCTGTCTAATAATCCATGTTAACATAGCCAAATGCCTCGTCATCTAATTAGTGACGTCGCTTCCCTGAGCTAGGGAAATAGGTAAGAGGAAAGATGAGAAAGATAATAGGATATTAGAATAATAGTCATAATAATAGATGACGACAATAACAACAACAATAACAATAACTAATCATATAGGAGATCAAACCAAGAACAAACCAAGCCAGACAAGGATTCATGGATGGAAACTGATCGAGGAGAGATTCAACCTGCAAATAAGGAGAACTTTCCAGACAGTGAGAACTATCAGCCGATGGAACAGACGTTGCTTTCAGAAGTTGTGGGAGCGTCTTCACTGGAGGCTTTCAAGAAGAGACTGGACTGTCACCTGTCAGAAATGGTGTAGGGTCTCCTGCTTGGGCGGGGGGTTGGACTAGATGATCTAAAAGATCCCTTTCAACTGTATTATCCTAATTCTAATTGGTGCAGGTGTAACCACTAAATTACATTTGTTGACTGGAGGGACGGCTGACTATTTTATACCTGAAAATTAATTATGTCTTGTAGATGTCTTGTAGCTCATTTAATAGATGTTGCAGTTTCAGGACAGGCTGTGATGTTATGGGTGTGGGTCATTTATGGATGATTTGATCATCCTGTCAGTCTTTGATATCTGCTCACACGCTCCCTTCTAGAGCTTCAAAGAGGCAGCCACAATGCCAACTTATCTTACTGGTTTTCTTGAGATTCTTGGAGTCCACTTGCTAACCGTTAAGTCCAGAGGAAACGAATTCCCTTCTTTCAAAATGCTTCTAAGTGATTGATGTTTTTGACACTCAGATTCGGCTGCCTGGCACTCCTCAAAGGTTGGGGCTTTTGCTTAGCCTTATCTGCCCATTTAATTTTGGGATCTGAGCTTTGACAGTTTTTGATAGCTGCTGAGCAATAGTATTTATTATTTGGCAGGATTTGATGGATAGGATATTGTAGGAAAGTGGACTAAGAGCAGTCTTTAAACATACCACTTCATTTCTTTTGTTGTGATTTGAAGGTTATGGGTTAATTCTGTAATGGATGCAATTGTTCAGTGTTTCCTAAATCAATCCATTTAGAGAGTTAACCATAGAAAGGGTGCAGAAAAGAGCAATGAAGATGATAAGGGGATTGGAGGCTAAACCGTAGGATGAATGATTATGGGAACCAGGTATGTCATCCGAGGGGAATGGAAGGATTTATACTCCTTGTTCTTTTAGAGAGCCGTTGAGGCCACCTGGAAGCTTACCTGTGTCCTCAGGAGACTGGAGATAGATGATGTTGTATCCCTCCCCCTCTGTTGAGAGAGGGCTGCTCAATATTGACATAGGTGGCCTCTTCGAACTCTCTTTCAAACTAGCAGTCCTCTGAGTCCACAATGTGGACCTTACTGTCTTTGAGAGATCATTAAAGAGAGATCCAACAATTAATCGGTGGAACAATTAATCAGTGGAATGGCTAGCTTCCAGAATTTGTGGGGTTCCATCACTGGAGATTTTCAAGATGAGATTGAACAACCCATTGCTCGAGCAGAAGACTCTACAAGATCCCTTCCAACTCTGTTACTCTCTGTTGCATGTTCATACAGAATCATAGAGTTGAAAGGGACTTTAGAGGACACCTAGTTGGGGTTGACCACTAGACTAGAGTTTTTCTGAAAGATCACGATCCAGCTTGCTTGAAAATCTCCTGCAAAGGAGAACCCACTACTTGTAAGTAGTACCAATAGAAAGTAATGTATGTACAGGTAGTCCTTGACTTAATGACCACAATTGAGATCAGAACTTCTATGGCTAAGCAAGACAGTTAAGTGACTTGTCAGGTGTGAACAACCAGATCCACATGTGAAGAATGCAATTAGATATTTATTGCTTATGCCTGTTTCCCAGGAATCGTCCCAGACAGCTGTTTGCACCTGGGCCAAACCAGATAAGGTTCAATGGCATTCAGGCAGGGTTAACCTTGCCATCTTGTGTCTATGTATCTTGTTAGTTAGTTGTGAAGTCGTGTCCGACCCATCGCGACCCCATGGACAACGTTCCTCCAGGCCTTCCTGTCCTCTACCATATTCTAGAGTCCATTTAAGCTCACGCCTCCTGCTTCAGTGACTCCATCCAACCACCTCATTCTCCATCGTTCCCTTCTTCTCTTGCCCTCCATCTTTCCCAGCATCAGGCTCTTCTTCAGTGAGTCTTTCCTTCTCATTAGGTGGCCAAAGTACTTGAATTTCAACTTCAGGATCTGGCCTTCTAAAGAGCAGTCAGGGTTGATCTCCTCTAGGACTGACCGGTTGGATCATCTTGCAGTCCAGGGGACTCGCAGGAGTCTTCTCCAGCACCACAGTTCAAAGGCCTCCATTCTTTGGCGCTCAGCCTTTCTTATGGTCCAACTTTCACGGTCATACATTGCAACTTGGAAAACCATGGCCTTGACTGTACGCACTTTTGTTGGCAGGGCGACGTCTCTGCTTTTTACTATATGCTGTCTATTTGCCATAGCTTTCCTCCCCAGGAGCAAGCGTCTTTTAATTTCTTGGTTGCAGTCCCCATCTGTGGTGGTCTATGTATCTATTCCAGACTAATTCCTTGCTTGACTTCTTCACCTGCCTTGTCCAGTCTCTTTCTCCAGTTTTACATCCTTTTTTCCTACAATTGTCAAGCCAATCATTGCAGTTGTTCAGTGAGTCACATGGTTGTTAAGTGAATCTGGCTTCCTCCACTGACTTCGAACTAAGCGGAATGTTGTAAGTCAAGGACTACCTGTTTTGAGGGGAGACCACAGTGAGGAGAACAGCAGTATCTTTTTTGCATCGTGGTGACCAGAAGGGTATGCAGTATTCCAAGTGTGGCCTTGCTAGTGCACTATAAAGTGGTATTAATTAATTGTTTTAAGACTTCCACTAGTCTCTGAATGGGAAGGGGAATGGAAGCATGTTCTGATGTCAGGTGGCACCTGTGCTGGATGACCTTCCTGCAGCTTAAAAGAGCATCCCTCATTTTGCCTGTCAAACCAGGGGAAACTCTGATTTCTCTTCAGATGATATTCTTGGTTAATCCAGGCCTAGTTGTGATTTTCCGGGGGCCCTCCCCTTTTATTGTTCTCAGGGAAATATTGATATTAAAAGTTCAAACATCTTCCCCAGAAATTGTCAGGCAGGAAAGATCAGGTCCACACACAAAGGTCCAATTAAGCTGATTTATAGCTAATCATGCCTACACACAAGAATATTCTCAACTAAGCATTAGCACCTAAAGGTCAACAAAATTCAAGGGACGTTGTTTTGCTTGTGGCTACAAAGGATTCTAGGTTGATCCCTCTTTTAACTCCACCCCCAAGTTCTGACAGCCTTTCTCCTACATCAATTAAGACTATAATACAACTTTGTCAAAGTTGGTTGCATACTTCCATTCTTGTTTGGAACCCCTGAGGTTCTCACTGGAAATGTGTCAGGTATGGAGTCATGCTGTTTACCTGGCTCCTACTCTAGCCACTCCTCTTTTAGTGGCTACCTTGTTTCGTGACTGTTTATAATTAAAATGGTCATTAAAAACACATTTTATGACTTGTGCACACACAATCAAATGTTACGTTCTTTTTTATATATAATTTTTTTATTATTAGATATCTGTTTGTACATGTAAACAAAGAAAAAGTTCAAGTTAAAGCCATTCAACTTAAGGTATACGGATTAGACAACAGGACTACAGACTATGTGCCTTCGCGGATGACCTGCTGGTGACACTGACTCAACCAGCACAATCAGCCAAGAGACTGATGGAGATAATTAAGGACTATGGTAGGGTATCAGGCTTCAAAGTAAATATTTCAAATGTTACACGTTCTTGACAACAGCGCATCCTGGGATAGTGGGAGGTACTTCCAACTCTCTTCAATAGGGATAAAATTATAAGAATACACTCACTTTTAGTTTAACAAAAGATATACAAAACTAAAATATTATATATATATAAATATCGTATGATTTAGGCTGATCTCTCTAAATAAATAATCCATAAATAAATAATCCATAAATGAATCATACTAGCAACTCCAGAAATATACATAATATCCAATATATTAAAACATAAAATGACATAAAATAAATTGTATATCTTTTAAATTCCAACAATAAACAGTTTTTCTATAAGTTGACCCCCTCCTCTTTGTGGCAGCCCCTCAAATACTGGAATATTGCTATCATGTCCCCCCACCCCAATCCATCTTTTCTCTAGACTGGACATACTCAATTCCTGCAACTGTTCTTCATATGTTTTTGTCTCCAGGCCTCTAATCAAGTTAGTTGCTCTTTTTCCAAACTCTCAACATCTTTTTTGTAATATGGTGGCCAAAATTGGATGCAGTATTCCAGGTGTGGCCTTGTTAATGATTTATAAAGCAGTGCTAATGCTTCACGTGATTTTGATTCTATGCCTCTGATTATACAACCAAGGATTGTATTAGCTTTTTTTTTCATTCTGTTTATCCCTCACACCCCAAAGGAAAAATTCTGGTTTCAACTGTGCATCAGCAAACCTCTTTTACTTAGCAGTTTTATAAGTGCACCATCAATGGTAAAAGATACTATCACATTGATTACATTTCCAGGATACACCTTTGACAATTTTTCAGGCATTAAAGAGCAATGATACATCATTTTATATTTTTCTAAAAAAAATCATAATTCCATGTAAATTTCAATCCACTTGTCCACATTTTCCCATTGGTCAAGCATAATATTATATTGAATTTTTTTTTCTTTGCGTGGCCCACAATTTCACCTAAGACCCCAGAAGGAGTCTCCTGACCTACAGGAGGCACTCAGAGGTCCCTAAAAGCAGACAGCAGTTCTTTCAAATTATTGATACTGGAAATTAGCAACATCATGCCGGAGAATAAAGCTGCACCATTATGTTTTTACGCAAAATGCCTTGATACTTTACTTTAATCATGGGGATTAAAGTAAATTTCAGTTGCCAGCTTTGCTGGATTGTAGAGATGGGAAAAGCAGCAGGTTGGATCTTAAGTTGAAAAATGTGGAATCCTGGAGTCGGAAGGGCCATAAATGTCATTAAATCCAATTCCACGTTCCTCAAATCTCAACCATTCCTGAAAAGCTTTTATCCGGACTCTGCTCGGGGTCTCTGACAACTCGCTATGGCCAACTTGCCACGTGTAACAAGAGTTACACTAATACCAAAGAAATTGCGGAATAGAATTATTAAAGAAAAGATGAAAAAGGAGGGACAGAATGAAATGTGAATGACAAAAAATTAAAATATTTTTCAATTTATTTTAAATAATTAAATTGAATTGTTAAAATTGCCCTGCAGTGAGTTCTCCCATTGTGAGTTGTCCCATTGTGAGTTGGCCACAGCAAGTTGGCCACAGCAAGTTGGCCACGGCAAGTTGTCTCATCTGTCTGCTCGATCACATTCGTTGGAACTCATCACTTTTTACCAATCATTGTCAAAGCTATCAGGAAGTTTTTCCTAATATTCACCCAAAATCGCTTAAATTAAAGTCCTTTTTCCCCCACATCTGGTAAACTGGGATGACAGAGAACAGTTATGATCATATGTGTGACAACATATAAGGTAGTTGATGAGGTTTGTCATCAACCTGGTTACATTTTCTCAGAGCTAAACATACCCAGTTCCTTAGGAGGTTGAGTTCCACAATTCCACCATCTTCCTGGTTGCCCTTGCATGTTTGTTTGTTCGACTGTATTCATGCCTTTGGGACCCTCCCCATCTCTTTGGCACATGTCCGCAGGTCATTAAAAAGAGTCAGAGGATTTCCTTGTATTTCCAAACCAAACTGAACGTTGTTGGGCAGAAAGCTGCTTTTTCCGCTTCCATTTTGACACCCAGTCCATCCTCCTCCAGAGGGAGGGTGGACAATTCTAGGGCCACCTGCCCCTTTCCCGTTTGAGGAAATGTTTTTGTCGGTTTGCCTGCCGTGTTCCTGTCACTTCCTTCAAATTTCAGGTGGGAGGCAGTTTGCAAGCTTTTATTTACTGCTTGATGAGTCTATTTGAGCTTCATGTAAACATTTGGGCTTTTTCCTTACTGGATGCTATTTATCACATTGAAGTTGTTTGCACTGAATGCTACTGAGACCTCTGCTTGGGTTGATTGAAACAGTCATCCACTCTTAACTCCAGGAAAGGAGCAAGCCTGCTTCCAATTCAGAGGCTGAGATACACACACACACACACACACACACACACACACACACACACACACACACACACACAGAGGATTTCATGGAGGGAAGTAGTAGAGTATTAAGACTGGACTGGGTCCAACACTTTCTTCACCTGCAAATGTTTTCTCACCATCTGTTGTGCTTGTCCTAGATTAGGGGTCCCCAACCCCCAGACTCGGGCTGCGGCTCATTCAGAACTGGGCTGCAGAAGCGGTGGGCGAGTTCCACTTGCACGCACAGTGGGTGAGCGGGAAGCTCTATACGTGCGAGTGGCAGGCCATAACCATCCCTTCTCCCTCCCATCAGTCCACGAAGCCAGAAAGGTTGATCTAAAAGACAATGATAACTGGAAGATCTGACTTATGTGCAGAGGTGCTTTGGCTACCATTTAGTTCTGATGTAGAGTAGAGTAGAGTAGAGCAGAGCAGAGCAGAGCAGAGCAGAGTAGAGTAGAATATGGAATGGAATGGAATAGAATAGAATAGAATAGAATAGAATAGAATAGAATAGAATAGAATAGAATAGAATAGAATGGAATGGAATGGAATGGAATGGAATGGAATGGAATGGAATGGAATAGAATAGAAAGATTGTAGAATAGAATAGAATAGAATAGAATAGAATAGAATAGAATAGAATAGAATAGAATAGAATAGAATAGAATAGAATAGAATAGAATAGAATAGAATTAGAATAGAATAGAATAGAATAGAATAGAATAGAATAGAATAGAATATGAAGGGACCTTGGAGGTCTTCTACTCCAGCCCCCTGCTCAAGGAGGAGAATCTGTACCATTTCAGACCAATAGCTGTCCAGTCTCTTCTTAAAAACCTCCAGTGTTGGAGCATTCACCGCTTCTGGAGACAGGTTATCTTCACTCCTTAATTCCAGGTTGCTTCTCTCTTTGGTCAGTTTCCAACCATTGTTTCTTGTCTTGCCTTCTGGTGCTTTGGAGAATAATGTGACCCCCTCTTCTTTGTGGAAGCCCCTCAAATACTGCAATACTGCTATCATGTCACCCCTATTTCTGTTCTTTAGATTAGCCAAACCCAAGTCCTGCAGCCGTTCTTCATATGTTTTAATCTCCATGTTCCAGGCAATGACAGCCTTGTAGCACTTGCTAAGGCCCTTGTTTTACTGAATCCATGCCAGGACAAAGGGATGGGATAATAACCTTCACCCAATAAGGCAATTCAGCAATGAGATGAACTTTCCCGTGCTAGGTCTGCGTAGGAGTTCAAGCACAGTTTTCTCCCCGCGGTGATTTTATATTCTCTCTTTACAGGAAATGTTTGCTATTTCATTGTCCAGCTTCCAGCCAAGTGCAAGATGTTACTGTTTTCTTTAGCCAAAAGCCAATTATGCAGAGAAGAAAGATAAAGGATGGAGCGTATTCCCTTTTTGACCCTCTTTGGGTCCAAGACTTTGCCAGGCACAGGCTAGTGCCAAACCAAAATAAATCTGCATTGGAAAAAAAATAGCCTTGAAGGCAACAGATGAGATAAACAGACAGGCAAGGTCAGGTGCCCATAATAGGGAGGTCTTCCAGGAGTCTAGTATAACTTTTGGGCATTTTTACTATTCGAGAATGCCTGGAGCACCTATAGCGGTTTAAAGGTGTTCTGCGAAATAAAAGTGTGCCTTGGTTGTTTTCCATGTATTTATTTATTTGAATAAAATAAGAGAAAATTGTTAGAACAACACAGTTGGAAGGGACCTTGCAGATCATCTAGTCCAGCCCCCCGCCCAAGCAGGAGACCCTACACCATTTCTGACAGATGGCAGTCCAGTCTCTTCTTGAAAGCCTCCAGTGAAGAAGCTTCTCTCTTCTGAAGGCAACTTCTGTTCCATTGGTGGATTGTTCTAACTGTAGGGAAATTCCTCCTTAGTTCTAGGTTGCTTCTCTCCTTGATTAGTTTCCATCCGTTGCTTCTTGTTCTGCTTTCAGGTGCTTTGGAAATAGCTTGACCCCTCTCCTCTCTGTGACAGCCCCTCAAATATTGGAACACTGCTGTCATCTCTCCCCTTCTCTTCACTAGACCAGCCATGCCCAATTCCTGCAATCTGTTTTAGCCTTCAGTCCCCCTAATAATCTTTGTTGCTCTTCTCTGCACTTTTTCCTAGAATCTCAGCATCTTTTTTATAGTGTGGAGACAAAAACTGGTTGCAGTAATTCACTGACAATTTACTAATTGTCAGTACATAAAAAGAGGGTTAAAGGAATTTTACTCCACAGCAAAATTGCAATTATAATAAAAACAATTCCAAAAGAAAACAGATTACCTTAAAAGAGGATCACTCAGGCGTTTCTTGGTATTGAGATAACGTAAATTTAAATAAATCTCCCCAGACATAAAATTCCACATTAGCGCACCATAGTCACGAGGGTCCTGTCACTGCACATCTACAGAACCTCTGGACTAATCATCACTTCAGCTTATGGAAGGAAGGTCCCTTGGGTAGTAGAGAGAGATTTTGTTTGACCCATTTCAAATATGAATCATATAGGGGAAATTGGTTCTAGGTCAGATTTAAATGCTGCTCCAAAACTGGCGTTCTCCAGTTTCTTTGCCCATAAATTTGGAGCGGAAACGCCAGATTTATGGGCATAGAAACTGGATGGATAAATTCCTGGGAAAGAAGCACCAGAGGGAAGGACAAAAATTAATGGTTGGAAGCTGATCAAGGAGAGAAGTAACCTGGATCTAAGGAGTAACTTCCTGACAGTGAGGACAATCAACCAGTGGAACAGCTTGCGTCCAGAAATTGTGGGCGCTTTTTACATGTTAAAGTTGGGGGATTTGTCATCAGTCCTTTGGTGTGGACAGATCACTCCTTGTTAGTCTTGACGTTTTCAGTGGCTGCCCATGCCACAGGGAGGAAGGACCTGCTTGATTGGTTTGCCCAAGGCTCTTGACGGCAGTCCAGTCTCTTCTTAAACCTCCAGTGATGAAGTACCCACAACTTCTGGTGGCAAGCTGTTCCACCAGTTAATTGTTCTCACTGCTAAGAAGTTTTTCCTTAATTCCAGGTTGCTTCCCTCGTTGATTGGTTTCCATCCATTGTTTCTTGTCCTGCCCTCTGGTGCTTTGGATAATAGTTTGACCCCCTCCTCTTTGTAGCAGCCCCTCAGATACTGGAATACTGCTATCATGTCTCCCCTGTTTCTTCTTTTCTCTAGACTGGCCATACCCAAATCCTGCAGCCGTTCTTCATGCGTTTTGGTCTCCAGGCCTTTAATCATCCTACTTGCTCTTCTCTGCACTTTTTACAAAGTCTCAACATCTTTTTTGTAATGTGACCAAAACAGGATGCTGTATTCCAGGTGTGGTCTTATTAAGGATTTATAAAGCAGTATAAATATGCTGTATAAATATGCCTAACAACCAGTCAAATTTATGACTAATATCCAGAGGAGAACATTACTGCAGAATTTCAGTTTGGAATGGAGCAGCCTAAAGATCTTACAAATGAAGGAAATAAATAATGAAACGGATTTATGGTTGAGCACTGAAAGATTTGTCCGAATTCTGTGACACATTGAGGCCACTGTTTGGTTACAACATTCCCGTAGCAGTAGATCATTGGGAATAAAAATTACATTTATAGTAAAAACGACATTAAAAACAAAACCGGTGATAGCTTTGCAGCAGTTATCATAAAACGGTTTCCTGTAGGACTGTCATAAAATTAGTTTGTAAACATGCTAAATGTCTGGGGCTTACAGTAGAGATGTCAGCACTTCCAGAGTCCATTGATTTAGGTAGGAAACCTTGAAGCCAATCTTCCTGGTACTATAAAACCAACCTTTCCTCCACTGAAGTATGGTCTTCTCTAGATAATTCTTCCATTTGGTGGCTTCACCTTGGCACACCATTCACAAGCGGACACCTCCAGATGCACATCAAACTCCATGTCTACCATCCACCTCAGTCATCTTTGTAAGGACCTGCCCCAAAGGAAAGCAAAACTCTTGAGTCCATTGAGTTGAATCAAAAGAACTTTCACTTAAAGAAAGTGGTTGCAGAAAAGTCAGGCGGAGTCTGAAGGTCTGAAAACACCGAGCAATTCTTCCATTTTCCCAAACCCAAACTTCCCTGACCAATCCACCGGCAGCCAATGTGATGCTGCAAGAGTGTTTTGAGAACACTTGAGGTGCAGGGCAGATAACAGGTCACTCTCAGGACATGATGGCCTTGGAAGCAGGCTGGAACTGGCTGGGAGGGAGTGTGCTCCGTCTCCAAAGACGAGGTTGTTGTTGTGGTTAGTTGCGAAGTCATGTCCAACCCATCGCAACCCTATGGACAACATTCCTCCAGGACTTCCTGTCCTCTACCATCTTCTGGAGTCCATTGAAGCTCACGCCTCCTGCTTCAGTGACTCCATCTAGCCACCTCCTTCTCTGCCGTCCCCTTCTTCTATTGCCCTCCATCTTTCCTAGCATCAGGCTCTTCTCCAGGGAGTCCTTCCTTCTCATTAGGGGGCCAAAGTACTTGAGTTTCAGCTTCAGGATCTGGCCTTCTAAAGAGCAGTCAGGGTTGATCTCCTCCAGGACTGACCGGTTTGATTGCCTTCCAGTCCAGCGGACTCACAGGAGTCTTCTCCAGAAAAGACGATCCCCCTCCCTAATTCTCAAGCAGTTACAACAAAAGCGAAAGCATGTGAAAAATGCCAGCAAGCCTTATTTCCTTCCCTCCACCAGCAGGTCCAGAATGGTAGGTCCTGCTGGTGGACCTGAAAGAAAGATCCCTGGCCATTTGTTTTGCAAAGAGGGTATACTTTACTGAAGCTTAAATGGTTACAGAAGTAGCAAAGCTGAATTTGAGCTTTCCCTGCACAAACAATACAAAGCAAATTTTCCTCTCTGCCCTCCCCCGGTTATCTGCAAATGTCCAATTGGGTGCTTGTATATTGTTCAGGAAATAGATTCTTGGTTCCCAGCTCTGCATATCGATAGTTGACTTTGGCTGGCTGAAGCTTCTCACATGGCTCAGTTGGGCTTCCATCCTCCCCTTCTTCCTCCTTACATTCTGATCTTTCCTATCCCCCGCCCCCCGTTGCTAATGTCAGGCTGTCAACTCCTGAAGCTCGGGCAGGAGAGAGGCAGCCATGATGCTCCACCATCTTTAGCAGTAACTATGGGGAATCCTGGAGTTCTGTACCTCCGGAAGTCATTCAATTTGGGGAATATTCACTTGATTTCCTCTCCAACCTGATTCTGCTGCCATGGAGAAGCAAAACTGGGTATAATCTATATCTAAATTCTTCTAGATAACTTCAGGGTGGAGTTTGAAACATGAACATCTGCTTTGCAAGCGGAAGACTCCAGACTCTCAGTTACACATCTTTCCATCCCTCAGTGGCCTCTCTGGCTGTTCACACTCTCCATAACTTGAGCAAAGATCATGAGACAACCTGATCTCTCCCCTTGGGATTGTTTTATTTGTTTATTCAATTTGTATAGCCACTTTGGGTGGCTGACAACAATTAAAATAATATCAAGAATTAAAACAGTATAAATAAAAACAGCAGACATTCAGAACAGCCATACTGTAATCGCTGTCAGAACACAACTAAGCACACAACATAATCATACTCGGTGGGTAAGTACTATTAGGTCAACAAGGAGGACATGTAGTGAATCTTCCAAGTGGATATCTTCATTGTTCTATACCTATAGACTGAATCTTGCCCAGCTGAAGCAAACTACTATCTACATGAAGCCTACATGCTGGGGACTATTAGGGAGGGACTGTCTTCACCCTCTTTCTCTCACACAAACTCTCTGAACTGAGTTACCTCTTACTTTCCTGGAATATACCTCTCCCTCCTGAGAATCCGTATCCTTACTACATCACATAATGCAATTGGGATATCTGATTCAGTACAACCATTGAAAACACTCACCTCCCCTACTGGATCACTCCCCCTCAAGGCCAGAAGGAGAGGAGCCAATCTAAAGCCTGGGGGAATGATACCCTAGATAACACATAGTTTGTACATTTCTGGATTTGGCTAGAGTTTTGCTTGTCCAACCGATAGACCGATGAGCGGCAGAGGCCAAGATGCCTTCAGTTGCTCAGAAACATTTTCTTCCGTTGTTCTGCTCACCCTGCTGTCAGCCATGAGCCAATCTGACAATAGAGGGAGAATAAATTTTGCAATTACAGAGCTGCGCCAAACAAAGCATGATGGATTGTGGCAAACCCTCAGAAGGAACTGCTTGCAAATGAGGAATCAAATGTGGAAAGAGCCCATTAGTTGTTCTTGCTATCCATCACTGCTGACAACCCCAGATGATACATGGTGAGTGGGCGCCTCTTGTCCTCTTGGCAGTGCTCAGCTGTCATCCCTGCCTGCCTGGAGTTAGAAGGCGTGGCCTGACAGGCTGGGTCTTAATCAAGCTAGTTGTACTGACCCAGGTCGCGCAGGCAGATGCAGTAAAGTCTTTTATTGCCCTGCTAAACCAGACTGTGTTGGTAAACCTCCGCTCCCATTTTTTTCCCTGAAAACAGCCCTCCCCCCACAATCAACATAACACAGTCCCACCAGCTGAGTCTAATAGTCACCAGAACTAAGCCCCCAAACAGGAAGGAAAGCGAAGTCCACAAATCCAGTGCAGAGTTGCAAAACAAGGTCTGTAAACCACAATCCATAGTCCTTAAAGTGAGATGTGAAAATCCAGAGTCTGAAACAAGTTGAAGTCCAGAAATCAAGGTTTCCAAAAATCAGGGGAGTGAGTGCCAGCCTCTAGTTAAATCAATCCAAGCCAACAGCCTCACAGACCTCCTCCAGGTTTCCCTCCGCCCCACTCTCTGTGCCTTCAGATCAGTTGGGGGAGGCAACTGTTCCTTGTCAGGATATGTTGTCTCTCATCACCACTGCCCATCTGCAGCCGATTCTCCCCTGCATTTGTGAAGGCAGGCAGCTCCCTGTCCAGTCAACCACATCCCCTAATGCCAGAGGGGCCTGGCATAGCATCGTCCTCATCCCATGGACTCTCTAGACTAGGGGTGTCAAACTGCTGACCCGCGGGCCGGACGCGTCATCTGGAAGCCGCGCCCACCCCATTGCCGGCAATAGCAAAACTGTCCCGATACGTTGCGCGACGCCATGTGACGTCACGAGTTTGACATGTCTGCTCTAGACATTCCAGGGGAGACATGCCTGTCGGTTTTAGAATTACAATAATGCCTAAATCTTCAGAATTGGCTAGATTTTCCTCTTAAAGTCATCCGTCCCCTCTCAAAAATCTTTAAAAATAGACTGTGATGATCCCCCTGAATGCTTCCCCAGATACCTCTCCAGGTGTCATTTCAGAGGAGGATGAACCAGTCCTGGACACTTCAGGACGGGAGTTGGTCAATGGCTCCGAGCAGCCATTTGAAGCATGGCTGCAGCAGGACAGCCCTGAGGCTTCAGGTGGGGAAAGCATGCAGCTGCAGCTGGTCAGGGATGAGGAGGAGGAACAGCCTTCTGCACTTGATCCGAGAATACATAGGGTAGAGAAAAGGCAGGACCAATGAAGGTCAGCCTGACTACTCGCAAGGAGGCAGCCTTGCCCTTCTTGATGGGCTGCACCTTAAGCTGGCTATTTAGCACAGCAGAGAGATGGGGGCGATGCTAGGAACAACGTGTTCATTTCCTAGCTGCATGTTCTTGCCTTGAACTTCGGATCGTGTCTCTTCCAACTGTGGCCTTGCCCTGTCTTGCCATGTGGCCTTGTCTTTGCCCATGGACTTGCCTTTGTCTGTGGACTTGCCTTGTCTTGGGAACTTGCTTTTGCCTAATTGACTGGACTCGCCTTTGCCTTGAGGACCAGTGTTGGCTTCTCGTGAGTAGCTTGTGGAACCCGTTGAGGTTGAGCTGTTGCTGGCACAGGGAATTGCTGGAGAATACTAATTCAGGCTCGGAAACCTTAATAAAGACTCCTTACCCCTGTGGTGTGAGTGTTTGAGCGGGACAGCACATAGACCAGACATGTCAAACACAAGGCCCGGGGGCCGGATGCGGCCCGCAAAGTGGTTTCATGTGGCCTGCGAAACCATCCTGGAAACAGTGAGGGAACGGCCCCCGCTGCCTGGGCCCTGGCCCAGGCCAGCCGGGAGCCAATGTACAATTTTGTGGTGGCCATCTATGCTGAAACGCATTCAGTCTTAGCTCCACAAGGCTGTCTGGAAACAGCGAGGAACCAGCCCCTGCTGCATCGGCCACGTCCCCTGGGTGCATGCTGGGGAGGTGTCCCCCTTTGTGAGGAATGAAGAAATGGACCATGCCTTGGCACTTGCCCCTGTCCCCCCCCTTCTGCCAGAGACCCTCAGATCTGTCCCACTCCTGCCCAGGCCCCCACAGGCCCCCTTAATGTGAACGATGTAGAGCTGGCCATGACCACCCAGTAGGCCACACTTACCTTGGCCACACCCACCTGGCCCCCGAGGGCAACTGCAATGCTGATGTGGCCCTCTGTGAAATTGAGTTTGACAGCCCTGACATAGAGCAAGAAGTCCTCCCTTTGATGACATTGGGATGCCACCTGCCAGAGCCCCCACAGCCCAGAGAGGCCAAAACATTTAAAGCAAATCCCTTCAAAAATGTTTCCGCCATTGGCACCGAGAAACAGCGGAGGGGATGACCCAGTCCAAAATTAGGATGAGGGGAAGGTGCCCCCGGGATTCCTAGATCAATGGACATTTTCCTCATGTCGGCGATGCTTGCTGCCCCAAACGACACTCAAATTGCAAAGATATTCCCTTCTCTTTTTTCTTTTATTTATTTCAATACTTTTCTTCTCATTTTTCCAGTGCATGGTGTGAAAGTCCAGATTTTTTATTAGCCGACATTTGATGATAATTCAATAATTCATCAAGTTAGCCCTTCAAAATGAGAAATATCAAAATATACAGTTGAGTTTAACCGACCGTTTAATAGGCTAGATGTCTATTATTCCTGGATAGTCTGTTAAATCACTGAGTGTGTCATTTATAGAGATGACATTACACAAGTGACACAAACTATGTGATTTGCATCGTTCTCTGTCATTTGCATAATGACTGGTCAATATGTTTTTGCAATGCATCAAAGCAGTTTTCAAATCAGGGGAAGGAATTCGTGCTTTGCTCAGGCTTATGTAGTTTGTGTGTGTGTGTGTGCGCGCACGTGTGTGTGTGCCACATAATTTTTAAAAAGATTTGGATAAACTAAAATAGATGCAGAGATGGCAAGGAGGAAATCGAGGGGCTGAAAATTAGGACTTACAGGGAGAAATTGTGTGAACCCTGCTCTCCTTACCATCAGGCAGGTGTGTGTTGATACCATTGTGCATGACACCATCATGAATTCTGTAATTTAAACCCATCATTATAGGATGCATCAAAGCAAGCAAGATGGCGGTCATGGGGATCACAGTGTCAGTCCTGCGCACATCTGCCAAAGGTGCGGGGCTGGCACTCCATTCATGCCAACCATTTTGCCCTTTTCAACACCTTCCTGTGGATGTTGCCAATGCTGGTAGCTACATCTGGGCATCCTAGATGGATTTAATCCAGGCTCTGCAGGAACCCATCCAGAGAAGGGGGACCCACGCCCTCCGCTTAACTCTGGGTTTTAGTTTCTAAAACTGCACAAAAATTAGTCATCCACAGGATGGCAACGAGCACGTGAAGAAAAGTGTGAATGCTGCCCTCCTTACCAGCAGGCAGGTGTGTGTTGATACCATTGTGCGTGACACCATCATGAATTCTGTAATTTAAACCCATCGTTGCATGCCCTGCACTCCTGGTGATAAAGAACAAGTCTTGGTTTCTTCTGGGAAGATACTTGAGAATCGACTTTCAGATACTTTAGAAATGCAACCTGTGTTATAAGTCCGTGCCAGTCAATGGACCCGACAGCTGAGTCTGGGGAATCGGAGGAGGAGGAAGGGCCTGGTGAGCTCCAGGACTTACAATCTGATGAAGAGGCTGGCCCCTCCAATTGTGCTCAGGCTGAGACTCAGCTGTGCAGGGAAGCTGAGTCAGACTCTGAGGACTCACAGCTGGAAGACACCATAGACGCTCGCTCGCAAACACAGACAGGCAACAAGAGAAGAACAGAGGGAGGCAATGGGGTGACTCCAAGGGAGGAGGAGAAGGCATTGAGAAGCCACGCCTTGGGGCTACATAATAAAAAGGGAAGGTATAGGCGGTGCTGCTTGCTGAAGGCAACCATTTGCAAAGGAATCAAGTTTCATGGAATCCTGTTTTGTCTGCCTTGCTTGTGAACAATTCTCTGTTTGCATCGTGTTCTGTTTGCCTTGGACAATTCTCCGTTTGCATCGTGTTTTGTTTGCCTTTGCTTTTGGGACATTTTGCAGGTCTGTACCTAATTAATAAAAGGGGTTTGTTTTCCCTGCATTTCCAGCCTACCTGTTAAAAGAGGGGTTCGCCCTTGTGAATTAACAAGGACTCACATAGGCTGGGACAGAACAAACGGCTCCTCTCTCGGCATTTTTCACCTTGAGGGTAAACAAACAGGTAGTTCTCGACTTAGGACCACAACTGAGCCCACAATTTCTGTGGCTGCTAAGCATGACAGTGGTTAAGTGAATTTTGCGCCATTTTACAACCGTTCTTGCCACAGTGGTTAAGTGAATCAGTGCAGTCGTTAAGTTAGCAACACAGTTGTTAACTCCTTCCCCCCCCCCAAATAAACTAAAATCTAATTTACAACGTTAGAATGAAGTTCATAACAGACAGTGGAATTGCAGACTTTTGAAAAACTGAACGCCCCATGCAATGCACAGCTGCACATTTTGACTGAACCTATTACAAAATAATACACCCGTAAGAGAGTGACACACACACACAAAGTGGCAGAAAGTTTGGCATAGCCCCGAGCATTTCAAAGAAATTATTGTAATATACTGTACAGGGTCTTGGTGGAAGAGCAAATAATGTCTTCATCAAATCAGATGACACCGCAAACTTCAGCAGTTTCTATTCTGATTTTTTTTTCTTGTTGGTATGATATGATACGTTGGTATGTTGTATTACTAGATTATGCCTTTGTTGCAGGGAACAGAGAGAGGTTGAATGTTGCTTCCCTGATTAGAGCTGAATCCAAAATGACCACTATATGGCAGAGCAGAGGCCCAGAAACCAAGTCTTTGCCACCATCCAATGATCATCTGATCTAACAAAATGAAATTCATTACAGAGAAACCATCAGACACAATGAGCTTCAGAGATTCCAGGTTTGCAGATAGAAACAGCCCATCGTTGGAGAGGCTGGCTGAAGCCATCTCTCGTCCCAGCACCCTCAGAGTAGACCTTTTATGTTTCCTCCCAACCCAACCCAACTCTCAAGAGCCTGATCTTAACATTTCGACAGGTGTGTTGCTGTTGAAACCAACCTTTCTGCCCCCTCTCCTCCCCCTTCACCAAAAACCATGTACCTGTCAGAGAAAACGGAAGCTGGCGGACTGGCGCAATCATCTTACTTATCAAAATACCCTGGGAATTATGCAAAAAGTGACCTTTCCATTTATTGTTTTTCTTTCCTGCTTAGAAATGTTATTCAGATTCCCCCCCTCCGCCAGCAGGGCCGATGCATCTTTTGCAATGATGGGTTATTCCAACAACAATAATAGCATCTGCTATATAACTAAGTAGATTTGCAAGGAGTGCATTTATTTTTTTTAATTAAGCAGCCATTCATTACCATTTATTAGCATCGTGCACGTAAGGTGAGGTTCTGTTATCGTGGGGTAGGGAATTCCATATATTTGCACTTAAAATATCCCAGGGCAAAGGAGTCATCCAGATGCTGAGATGGGGCCAAGATCTGGGGGTGAGTTGAAAAAGTTATTGCAGTTGGAAGAACAGGCAGTCCTCAAATTAGAACCATAACTGACCCTGCGTCACATGACCCTGCCCGATTTTACAAGGCCCGGAGACTAAAATGTACGAAGAACGGCTGCAGGACTTGGGTTTGACTAGTCTGTAAAGAAAAGAAACAGGGCTGACATGATAGCGGTATTCCAGTATTTGAGGGGCTGCCACAAAGCAGAGGGAGTCAAATTATTCTCCAAAGCACCAGAGGACAGGACAAGAAACAATGCTTGGAAACTGACCATCCAGTTTTGGTCATCACATTATAAAAAAGATGTTGAGACCTTGGAAAAAGTGCAGAGAAGAGCAACTAAGGTGATCAAAGGCCTGGAGACAAAAAACACATGAAGAATAGTTCCAGGAACTGGGTTTGGCTAGTCTAGAGAAAAGAAGAAACAGGGGAGACATGATAGCAGAGTTCCAGGATCTGAGGGGCTGCTACAAAGAGAAGGGGGTCAAACTATTATCCAAAGCACCAGAGGGCAGGACAAGGAATGATGGATGGAAACCAATCAAGGAACGAAGCAACCTAGAATTAAGGAGAAACTTAACAGTGAGGACAATTAACTGGTGGAGCAGCTTGCCATCAGAAGTTGTGGGTGCTTCATCACTGGAGGTTTAAGAAGAGACTGGAGTGCCGTCAAGAGCCTTAGGCAGACCAATCAAGCAGGTCCTTCCTCCCTGTGGCATGGGCAGCCTCTGAAAACGTCAAGACTAACAAGGAGTGATCTGTCCACACCAAAGGACTGATGACAAATCCCCCAACTTTAACATGTAACACACACATCTTGTGTTAAATCAACAGTACCCAGGATCAGGATCAAGGTAGCCAGGAACTCCCAGCCCATGGAAAGCAAGTTGAAGTCACTCAGTCTGAAAGGGTTCTGGAATGGCAGCACCTGTCCAGGCCCAACAGCAGTTCAAATAAGGAAGCAGCTGTGTAGTAGGAAGGTGGTATATGGATAGGATGGGATATGCTAGGCTAGGCTAGGCTAGAATAGAATAGAATATAGAATAGAATAGAATAGAATAGAATAGAATAGAATAGAATAGAATAGAATAGAATAGAATAGAATAGAATAGAATAGAATATAGAATAGAATAGAATATAGAATAGAATATAGAATAGAATAGGATATAGAATAGAATAGAATAGAATAGAATAGAATAGAATAGAATAGAATAGAATAGAATAGAATAGAATAGAATAGAATAGAATAGAATAGAATAGAATAGCTGGAAGATTTTCTAGTCCAGTCCCCTGCTCAAGCAGGAGAACCTAGACAGGTGATTGTCCAGTCTCTTCTTAAAGATCTCCAGTGATGGAGCGCCCACAATTTCTGGGGGTAAGCTGTTCCACTGGTTGATTGTCCTCGCTGTCAGGAGGTTTCTCCTTAATTCCAGGTTGCTTCTCTCCTTGATCAGTTTCCAACCTTTGTTTCTCATCCTGCCCTCTGGTGCTTTGGAATAACGTGAACCCCCTCTTCTTGGTGGCAGCCCCTCAGATACTGGAATATTGTTATCACATCTCCCTTATTTTTTTTCTTTCGATTAGCCAAACCCATGTCCCGCAGCCATTCTTCATATGTTTTAACCTCCAGGCCTTTGATTATTATAGTTGCTCTTTTCTGAATTTTTTTTTCCAAACTCTCAACATCTTTTTTGTGATATGGTGACCAGAATTGGCTGCAGCATTCCAAGTGTGGCCTTACTAGGGCTTTGTAAAGCGGTACTAGTACTGAATAAACTGTCCTGCTTCATAAACAGGGGCTTCCATCCATTTATTTGCAGAGCAAGTGCCACACCTGAAAAACCCCTGATGGGCCTATTTTCCAACAGAGAAATGCGCCACATTTTTCAATGGAAATTTTCCGTGGATCCTGCCCTGACATTTTAGATGAGCTTACACAGACTTGCCAGAGTACAACCTGGAGACTCAACGAAGTGGGTTTTCCTTCTGGGGCTCTGCCTTTTGCTGTCTTTTGTACTGGTTGTTCTGGAAAAGCACGCCGGTGCAGCGTGCAAATTAAGGAGAAGAATATAGAAGAATACGCTGAGAAGAAGGCAGGAGAAAAACGGATCGATCACTGAAAAGCAGAGGAATCATTTTGAGGTTAACGTATTCTCCAAAGCACCAGAGGGCAGGACGAGAAACAATGGATAGAAACTAATCAAAGAGAGAAGCAACCTGGAATTAAGGAGAAACTTCCTGACAGTGAGGACAATCAATCAGAGGAACAGCTTTGCCTTTAGAAGTTGTGGGTGCTCCATCACTGGAGGTTTTAAAGAAGAGACTGGACAATCACTTGTCTGAGATGGTGTAGGGCCGTAGTGACAAACCTATGGCACATGTGCCACAGGTGGCACGCAGAGCCCTTTCTGTGGGCACGCACACCATTGCCCCAGTCCTAGGCCTTCAGCTGGTTTTATAAAATCTTTTCACTTTAGTCCTCCGTTGCGGTGTGCAAAAAAAAAAAGGTTCAATCAATCAATTTCAACTCCTCGTGGGAAAAAAAAAAGATCTTGCAAAGTTGGAATTGATTGATTGAACTTTTTAGTCCCACCCAGTCTGCCGTTACCACCGCAGCCACGCCCAGCCAATGGGCCACGCCCAGCCAATGGGCCACGCCCACCCAATGGGCCACACCCATCTAATGGGCCACACCCACCCGGCACCCGACGATGCATAAGTGGGTTTTGGGTTGTAGTTTGGGCACTCAGTCTCTAAAAGATTCGCCATCACTGGTGTAGGGTCTCCTGCCTGAGCAGGGGGCTGGACTAGAAGACCTCCAAGGTCCCTTCCAGCTCTATTCTGATTCAGAGATTGCAGTTGAAGGGATCTGGGTAGGATTCTGCTGGCCTGCAAACTCCCATCATTTCACTGTGGCCTTATTATAATGGAATTTCACAAAAGACCTTCCTTCCCTCTTACTACTACGACCAATGGCTTGCTTGTGCCTTTCAAGAACTAACAGATGGTGAGGAACCGAAGGACCCAGAGCTCGCCATGGCCAGGGCCCTCCTTAGTTACTTCTGTTGCTTCAGATGCTTCTATCCTCAGGGAAGGGAGGAGAGCAAAGGGCTGTTTACAGGATCCAGAGGTTTCCATTGGAGCTCAATTAGGAGAGCATTTAAGCTCCCTCTAATCTCTTGCCACTCCCTCTTAACTGCAGATAAAGTCTATTATAAGCCCCTCATCAGCCACAGTAGCAATCACCTTAATTAATTAGTACTTAGAGCTGAAATATGCCAGCATCTGAATGCTGGGTGACAGGTACTGTACAAAACACCATAGGTGGTATGACCGCAACATTTCCATACATGAAAATTCTCAATTAATTATGCATTTCTCTTCACATGTCTGGTGTGTCAGCATTTGAATCTTGAAACGTAGATCTATAGGTATTTCCTTTTTAGGCAAAAACTGCATCAGGATACTGGAGAAGAGTAAAAGCTGGCAAGTAACCTATTTCTGGAGCTACACACAACACAGGAGGTGTTCCAGCATTGATGTACTGTGGCATTTTAAAGCTGATTTCTCTGGCCCAGTTTGAAATGCTCCTTTTGCTTTTGTTGAGCGCTATTTTTTTTTCTTCCTGTCTGTCAGTGAAGCTAACTAGGAACAACGGTTGCACTTGAAAGGTGAACTTTCCAGATTCTTGAGATACAAAGAAAATTCATTACAAATGAAGCTGACCATTTGCAAACCAATTTCAGACTGCAGCTGTATGGTCAAGAAGGCCTGTTTAACTGCAGCTCTGCTAGATCCCTTCTCTTCCACCCCCAGCAAAGATCCTGTCTAGATGCCTGTTGGAAGGTCTATGAAGTTTTCGCTGTTGCAGCTCAGACACTCCAATGTAACACTGCTTATTTACTGAGATTACCTCTGATAAGTCTGATTTACAAAGCACTTGGCTGGGTTTATACAAAATGTATTGCGTCTGTTTATTGCATCAGACTGTTCTGTCCCAGCCTATGTGAGTCCTTGTTAACTCACAAGGACGAACCCCTCTTTTTAACAGGTAGGCTGGACATGCAGGGAAAACAAACCCCTTTTATTAATTAGGTACAGACCTGCAAAATGTCCCAAAAGCAAAAGCAAACAAAACACGATGCAAACGGAGAATTGTCCAAGGCAAACAGAACACGATTCAAATGGAGAATTGTTCACAAGCAAACAAAACAGGATTCCATGAAACTTGATTCCTTCAGCAACCAGCATCACCCACAGCTTCCCTTTTTATTATGCAGCTCCAAGGTGTGGCTTCTCAATGCCTTCTCCTCCTCCCTTGGAGTCGCCCCCTTGCCTCCCTCTGTTCTGCTCTTGTTGCCTGTCTGTGTTTGCTAGTGTCTATGATGTCTTCCAGCTGTGAGTCCTCAGAGTCTGACTCAGCTTCTCCGCACAACTGAATCTCAGCCCTGAGCACGAGTGGAAGGGCCAGGCTCTTCATCAGATTGTAAGTCCGGGAATTCATCAGAGCCTTCCTCTGACTCTGAAGGCTCTCTAGCACCCCCTCCTCCTCCTCTGATTCCCTGGACTCAGCTGGCACGGACTCACAACACAGACAAGCCATCGTGGACGCATGAACCATGGGTCAGATTTATTCAGTAAAATATGGTTCATGGCTTAATGCAGTGGCTCCCAACCTTTTCTATACCCCGCACCCCTAGAACACTTCTGATATATTCTTGCACCCCTTACAAAAGTTTGAAACAACAGCAACAAAGTATGCATATACACTATAATTTTGAAAACCCAGTTTTTTGCACCCCCCTGGAATATCGTCTCACACACCCCGGTTGGGAACCCCTGGCTTAGTGTATTATCCAAACACACTCTTGGAGCTTTTAAGTTAGTCCTTCTGAAAATGGAACAACATTGTAAGACACACTTTAAAAAAAAATTATAGCTTGTTGAACAAACCATTTTAGATAGCCCTAATAAACCATGAGCAAGGGCTGCAGAAAATCCATGGATACCACATGGTTGAAACTGTTCCTCTGCTGCCAAACTCCAGAGGGCAACAATGAGTAGCTTCCTCTCTTTGCTGCCATCTAGTGCCGGCTAAAAGTTCGCAGCCCAGATCACGGCATCCTTGGTTGAGCTGGCTCCATTTTGGCACCCCACTTCCTTTGCCTTTTTCTTAACATTTACTAAGCTTCAGGTTCTGCCAACTGGCTTTCCAGTCATCCTCTTTTGAATTATTTAACACCCCACCACCACCACAATGCTTGTTGAGCCTCAGTCAGCCCTTTTTGGTTTCCTGTTGCTACAGGCTCCCTTTCGACCTCCCCCTGCCTCCCCCCCGCCTGCTCAATCTTTTAATTGTCTTTACACTCTCTCCATTCATCATAGAGTTTTTCTTTTTCCTCTGCCCCCATCTTTGTTTCCCTCCTCCATTCCCTCTCCTGGCCTTGCTCCTCTTTCTGATGCTTTGATTTCCCCCTCTCTTTGTTCTTCCCGATTCCTCCCTTGCTCTGCCCACTCCAGTACTTCCTTGCAACTTACCCCAAAGCTTGTCCTTGCCCGTTTTATTGCCTCTCCATTTCCTCCACTCTGTTTCTCTCCCTGCTGCCAGTCCTAAATGCGTTTTAACCACTTTGCGTCCCAAAAACAAACAATTGAAGTATTTTTTCTCATCAGCAGGTGGCGGCACAATGCTGAGTTTCAGTGCCACAACTCCCTCTACTGATGAAAAATAAAGATGCAAGTGTTTGTTTTTTTTAAAAGTGATGAGGTTAAAAAAAATCCTTTGTGGCTATGATGGAGGGTAAAAAGAAAAGTAAAGATAAAAAAATGAAATGAAAAGACACACTCTCTGTTCTGAGGTGATGAACATTAACTGCAAAGACTTATAAACCGCATTGGCTAAGTGCATACATTGTACTAAATCAGCAGTTCTCAACCTTTTCCGGGGCTCGACCCCGGCCTGCGCTGCGACCCCGGGGCACATCGCGCATGCGCGGCGCAACGGCCCGCATCGCGCATGCGCAGCGTGACGGCCCGCATCGCAAAGGGGAAAAAAATGGCCGACCAAAAAAAATGGCCGACCAAAATTAAAAAAAATGACGGGCCTGCATCACGCATGCGCGGCGCAACGGCCCGCATTGCAAAGGGGAAAAAAATGGCCGACCCAAAAAGAAATGGCCAATCCAAAAAAACATTTTAAAAAATGGCGGACTGCGGTTTTTGGCGACCCCCGTGAAATGGTCGTTCGACCCCAAATGGTACTAAATCAAAACCAAGCAAACTATATCATAACTTAGTGTGATACCTAGCATTTGAGCATCTTAAAACAGGAGTGGGGGGAAAGTTCTAATGGAAAGCCAGCCATCAGCTTCATCATCTCCTGCACACGGACATTGTTGACGGTGGCTTTATCTTAGGATGCATCTTCTGGGGTACCCCAAGGTTCTGTCTTGGTGCTCTTCAACATATTCATAAATGATCTAGATGAGGGGATAGAACTCCTCAAATTTGCAGACGACACCAAGCTGGGTGGAATTGCCAACACTTTAGAAAATAGACTCAACATCCAGAAGGACCTTGACAGATTTGTACGTTGGGCCGTATCCAGCAATATGCAATTCAATGGTGAGAAAACTACGGCAAAGGCAAACCCAAATGCACAAGGTATAAGTGGTACTTGGCTCAACAGCAGTAACTGTGAGAAGGATCTAGGGGTCCTAGTGGACAATCACTTAGGTTTTAGCCAGTAATGTGCTGCAGCTGCCAAAAAGCCAATGCAGTGGGCAAAGAAAGGTAAGGTGGGAACAATAGGGACCATTCCCGGAGAGCTGAAGGCATGGTGGAGAACGTCTTCATCTTTTAGATGATCTAGGCCACATCTGTCCCAACAGCCAAAGTATGCAGGTGCCAAAGCCAACTCTCATGACACCCATGTGGGAGGCTGCCCTTTGCATGTTCCCCGCCAGCCCCCAAGAGTTGCCAGCTCAACCAGATTGTATCTCAAGAGATATCTGGGCGACTTCCCTGTGCTTTACTTCAAAGCACGATGGACTCGAGAAGGTTACGCTTTGTTTTACCGATTCTTTAAATTAAATCCATTGAGTACAAATGCACATAATACTCAGATGAGGTGGTGACCTTGGAGAGGGAGAAGATGTGAATGGAGATGACCCACGTTGCTTCCTCCTGCTCTGGATTGTCGAGCTGGTAGTTTTTACATCAGTGTAGTTTTTTTTTTAATGTGGTTGCCCTAAATTTCCAAACTCAACAGCAACTCCATTTCCCAAAGATTGAGATGTTGAGTTCTGATAGGAAATTGCCACCCATGACCAGGATGTGCCCTGCTGGTTGTGGTGAGCTATGGAGTTGTTTGCAAGTGGTTGCATTAGACACCAAAGTGGGACGACTTAACTGGATGGCCTTGACTGACCCACCCTTCATTGTCTTTACTGTCTGACTCATGGGCAAGGGATGCGTGATGAGTACTGCGGCTTCAGCTCACGACTTGATGTTCTGGATAGGAACTGGGGGAAAAGAGGGAGGAGCCAATGTGACTTTGAATTGTTTGTCAAATCCCAGCAGATATTTAGGGGACATCCACGTGGCCTTATGTGAAATGTTTCTAAAATAGACCGCTGGGAGCCTAGCCCACTTTTCATCCAGTTGGTTCCCTTGAAGGCTGACTTTTGGGAAGAGCAACCAAGAATCCAACTTTGCTTTCAACTTCTTGAGCTGTTGACTTCCGTGGCTTGGTAGTTACTTATTTTCCACTTCCCCCCCACTGTCTCAGAATGGGTTTCCTGGGGCTTCGGTTCCTTGTTATTCATCAAGCTCTATCCTAGCTTCACCCCTGGGTAGCCCAGCTTAGGAAGCAGGGATCCAATTAGCCTTTGAATGGGCCATTTCTAACTGGGCTGAAGCTTTCTGACTTAAACGGAGTCCGGAGGAGGCCTTTCCAGGTTGGATGCTTCTCTTCAGTCTCGGGCAATCAAATTGCCACTTTGCTGCTCTTGATAACCATTCCTGCCGGCATCTCTTGTGCTCTGTCATCACAAGGCTTTGGAGTGCAGCATATTTTTTTTTATTTTTTTTTGTCACCCTTGTTCCTGCAAAAGACCATTCTGGCTCTTTTAACTCTGCAGGTTCCTTTTGTCGTGTTTTTTTCCCCGTGCGATCATGCATTAGAACGAGAATAAGGGTAATTTTGCAACCTTAGCAATCTCGGTCACAGGAACAGAAAGGAAATCAAGACGAGGAAGAGGCGCATTGCTATAATGGATGAGCTGACAAAGGCTTTGCTCTCCTCCATAGGGAGGCAGCAGGGGTGGGAGCAGGTGGAGGAGGAGAGGAGGAGGGGCTGAATCTATTCTCTCCACCTCCAGATCTCCAAGTTCAAAAACTTTCTTCAAAGATGCTTTTTCATGAGGCAACTGGACTTTCTTGTCTGTCTTTCTTTCTTTCTTTCTTTCTTTCTTTTTCTTTTTTTCTTTCTTTCCCAGTTATTTATTTATTTATTTCCCAGTTCTCTCTCTTCCTTTCTTTCCCAGTTCTCTCTCTTTCTTTCTTTCTTTCTTTCTTTCTTTCTTTCTTTCTTTCTTTCTTTCTTTCTTTCTTTCTTTCCCAGTTATTTATTTATTTCCCAGCTCTCTCTTTCTTTCTTTCCCAGTTATTTATTTATTTATTTCCCAGTTCTCTCTCTTTCTTTCTTTCCCAGTTCTCTCTCTCTCTTTCTTTCTTTCTTTCTTTCTCAGTTATTTATTTATTTATTTCCCAGTTCTCTCTCTTTCTTTCCCAGTTCTCTCTCTCTCTTTCTTTCTTTCTTTCTTTCTTTCTTTCTTTCTTTCTTTCTTTCTTTCTTTCTTTCTTTCCCAGTTATTTATTTATTTATTTCCCAGTTCTCTTTCTTTCTTTCCCAGTTCTCTCTCTCTCTCTCTCTCTCTCTCTCTCTCTCTCTTTCTTTCTTTCCCAGTTATTTATTTATTTATTTCCCAGTTCTCTCTCTTTCTTTCTTTCCCAGTTCTCTCTCTCTCTCTTTCTTTCTTTCCCAGTTCTCTTTCTCTCTCTCTCTCTCTCTCTCTCTCTCTCTCTCTCTCTCTCTCTCTCTCTCTCTCTCTCTCTCTCTCTTTCTTTCTTGTCCAGTTGCCTCATGAAAAAGCATCTTTGGGATAACTAGGATCTGCATGACTGAAAATCTCCATAGACATTTCTTCAATATGGAATCTCTCCCCAGCTCCGTCTCTGGCACAAAATTGCTCTTTTGAAAAAAAAAAAAAAGAACACAAATTCCAATGTAAGCAAGTTTAAAAGCATAATCCTGCATTTACGTAGCATAAAGAGACACCGAGTATGGTGTAACTTATTTTTGAATTAACATGCATGCAAGCGTATTTTATATTGATGACAATGTTATCCATTCAGTCAACTCCCATTTGGGTGAAGTGACAGGTTCTTTTACTGAAAGATGCTGGCTGCAGTAAAGTTAGGTGAGAATTAAATTTCCCACACTCAAAAGATACAAAAGTTCTCCCCACATCCCAGCCTTTCCCCCCCCCCCCGCCATGACCAGTCCATCTTCAGCCATTAAGAGTCCGTCCAGGTGTTTTGAGAAGGCTGAGATGTTTGGGGTAATCCACATTCTTTTTCATGGTGCTTGGCCTTGGATGCCATTACGAGCATCCCTGCTCTTCGTCAATCTGTCATTCCCCTCTCCCAATTTCCCATCATGGTACTGTTCTGTCTGGCCTCTCTCAGCTCATTAAAATCCACATAAATATGTCTTTAAGAGGTTTATTTAACACATTTCAAAAGGATTCACTTCAGAGCACGCTGCTGGTATGTTGCTGGCAACAACGGCCAAATCTCATTTATTTACATTTAGATTAAAACAGGCTCTGCCCACACCTTCCAATTACTCACTCTTTCTTTATCACATTGTCCAATACCTCATTATTCTTCCGTAGTTTTCCAAAACATCAGAAGACTGAATTCAAAGGCAATGCTCCAGATATCAGGCTACTCCTTGATTAACGTTGCTCGTGACAAAGGCGTAGTCTCTCTGTCCCCTTCTAATATAGTGTCCGATACGTCACTTCCCCTCATTACTTCCTTTTTCCACTTAACTGACACCGTCGCTTATCAAACCTTCGGAATCTCGGATCAAGCCATTTATCTTCTTGATCCAAATCTGACTCCTCACTTTGTGAATCTGATCCAGACTGCCTGTAAATCTCCTCCCTGTCTGGCTCAGCTGCCGGGAGGGGAAAATACCCAGAGGGGCCTGGCTGCTCTTTCTCGGCTGCTGGGAGGGGAAAACAACCAGAGGGGCCTGGCTGCTGATCCTCATATTCTGACACTTCCCAAGCTGGTCTAGGGACACTCACAACACTATCCCCCCCTCAGGCCCCTCCCCTTGGGGCCGGCGCAGGGGATGTGGTTTGTAGGGAAACGCAGAATGAAAATCCCAAATTAACCGAGGAGCCTCAATATCACGAGCATCGACCCAACAGCCAGCGGCTGGCCCACCCCTGGTCCAATCAACCAAATATTGGAAGCGGTCGTTGAGCCATCGGGAATCTCGGATGCCGGACACATCCAACCGGGAAACGGGAACGTGAGCACGGCGAGCTGTCGGGCCCGGATCAGGAGGTCGAAGCGGAGAATCAGGGTTAACAGGAACAAGCAAGGAGCGATGAAACACGGGATGTACACGAAGAGACCTAGGTAAAGTTAAACGATAGGTCACCGGATTGATGACCGTCTCCACAGGAAAAGGACCCATGAAACGTTGATCAAGCTTGCGGTGAATTCTCCCTGGAAACAAGTACTTGGTGGAGAGCCAAACCCGATCTCCAACAGCTAACGGCGGCGTGTCGCGACGAGAGCGGTCTGCAACCCTCTTGTAGTCTTCCTTGGCCTTAGTCAAATGGTGCTTAACCATCTCTTGGACAGACTGGAGTTTGGTTAAATAGTCCTCTGCAACTGGAACTGGAGAATCGAGGAGCGTGAGCAGGAAAAATCTGGGATGATAGCCGTAGTTGGCAAAAAACGGAGTGGTCTGAGTGGAAGTGTGCTGAGAGTTGTTGAAAGCGAATTCGGCCACGGAGAGATATTTGGACCAATCGTTCTGTTGGTCGTTGATGAAACAACGCAAATACTGCTCCAGGATGCCAATCACTTTCTCTGTACCCCCATCAGTCTCTGGGTGATGCGTGGAGGCTAGATTGAGTTGGACTTGAAGCGCAGACATGAGTTCTCTCCAGAACTCCGAGGTGAACTGGGTTCCTCGGTCGGACACTATTTTGTCAGGCAGACCGTGTAGCCGGAAGATATGTTGAATGAACAGCTGAGCAGTGACCTTGGCTGTCGGTATTCTTCGGCAAGGAATGAAATGTGCCATCTTGGTCAGCATGTCCACCACTACAAAGACAACGGTGTAGCCGGCAGAAACAGGTAGACAAGTCAAGAAGTCCATGGAAATAGCCCCCCAGGGTCTCTCTGGCGTGGGCAAAGGCTGTAATAATCCCGGAGGGGCTCCTGTGGCATGTTTTGCCTGACGGCACCGTACACAGGAATTCACATAAGACTGAACATCATGGCGAAGCCTGGGCCACCAAAAAGTCCGAGACACTAAGTGGAGAGTCTTAAAGAAACCAAAATGACCTGCCGCAGGGTTATCATGGTATTGAGTCAGGATGAGACCACGGAGTGGGCCTGCTGGAACATATAACAGGTTGCGGAAGCGTAATAGACCCTCGGACAAGGTCCAAGGTGAGTTGGGACCCACCTCTTGCCTCCTCTGTGCCACAAAGTCATCTAGTTGTTGCGCTTCCCGAATCTGTCGTCGTAGATCTACCGGATCGTGCACGGCTGCGATCGATTCGATAGGCAGAATGGTTCGAAGCGGCAAGGGGTCCTTGATCTGTAGATACTCAGGTTTACGGGACAAGGCATCTGCTCTTTTGTTGTACCCTTTCGGAATGTAGGTGACTTTGAAGTTGAATCGAGCGAAGAACAAAGACCAACGGATCTGACGTTGATTCAATTTCCTGGCAGATTGCAGATATTCCAAGTTTTTATGGTCAGTCCGAACTTCAACTTGGTAGCGGGCTCCTTCCAGGTGGTGTCTCCAGGTCTCAAAAGCAGTCTTGATGGCCAATAGCTCCTTTTCCCAAATGGTATAATGGCGTTCGGAGGGACTCAGTTTCCTGGAGTAATAAGCACACGGGAATAGGGGGCCGTCATTTTGGCGTGTTTGAAGAAGCACGGCCCCTACCGCAACATCTGAGGCATCGGCCTCTACTACAAAGGGACGACAAGGATCTGGATACTTGAGAATGGGTTCCTGAACAAAAGCCTTTTTGAGGGTCTGAAACGCCTGTTGCTCAGCATCGCCCCACTGGAACTTAATGCCTTTCCGTAACAGTCGAGTAAGGGGCGCAGTCAAGGCAGAAAATCTCGGAATGAATATCCTGTAATAGTTCGCAAATCCCAAAAGTCTTTGGACATCTTTTGCTTTACACGGTGGTTGCCAGGTTTGCAAGGCCTCAACCTTGCCAGGATCCATGGCGATGCCTTGTGGAGAAATCACATGTCCCAGAAATTCAATGGTGGTTTGATAGAATTGACATTTCTCTAACTTGGCGTAAAGGTGATGCTCTCTCAAGCGTTGCAGAACTTGCCGGAGATGCTGGAGATGAGTTGCTCGTGACGGGGAGTAAATCAGGATGTCATCGAGGTAAACCACCACAAATTGATCTAATAAATCCCGGAAGATGTCATTCATGAAATGTTGAAAGACGGCCGGAGCATTGGTGAGTCCAAAGGGCATGACGGTATATTCAAAATGACCATACCTGGTCCCAAACGCGGTTTTCCACTCGTCCCCCTCTCGGATGCGAACCAGGTTGTAAGCACCCCGTAGATCTATCTTGGTGAAGATGGTTGCTGATCGGAGACGGTCCATGAGATCAGGAATCAAAGGCAGAGGGTACCGGTTGCGCACCGTGATGGCATTGAGCTTGCGATAGTCACAGCATAGGCGTAAATCTCCGGTTTTCTTCTTCACGAATAACACCGGAGCTGACAAAGGCGAGGAAGAGGGACGAATGAAACCCCTGGCCAGGTTTTTGTCCACAAAGTCTTTTAATGCGGCCAACTCGGGTTCTGACATGGAGTAAAGGCGTCCTCTTGGAAGTTTGGCATTTGGCAGCAAATCAATGGCACAGTCATATAGTCTATGCGGAGGCAATTGGTCTGCTTCTTTCTCACTGAATATATCTGCAAAGTCCGCTAGGTCGGCCGGCAAGGTGATGTCAGGGTGGGATGGTAGCTGGGCTGCGCAAACTTGGCGTATGTGGTCTACGCATTGCAAACTGGGAAATGAAACAAAGTTCTGGGACCACACCACACAAGGATCATGGGTTCTCAACCAGGCTAGGCCGAGAACTACGGGGAAATGAAGTCCCTTGGTAATATAGAATTGGATGGCTTCTTCATGTTGTCCTATGACCAGGCGTATGGGCTGGGTCATGAACTTGATCGGTCCAGACAACAACTCACGACCATCGATTGTCTCAACCAACATAGGTGGCTTCACAGAGCACAAAGGTATGGCATGCTGACGAGCGAAAGCTTCATCCATGAAATTAGTGGTGGCTCCGGAATCCAACAAGGCGTGTGCCGGAATGCCCTGGGCATGATTTCCCAGAAGTATATTGGTTGCTAGGATCAGATGTCTCGGAGGACCGGGGTCTTCGTCTGCGGAACTGGGACTGGGTTTGGCGCCTGCCCGACCCAACGTTTCCATTAGGCCGGGCTCTGGCCGTTTCCCGGCAAGGTGGCTTGAAACTGCTGAGTGGGAGGCCGAGCTGGAACAGGAGTAGGACCTGTCGTACCACGTTGTTTCTGGGGGCAGGCCATGACGAAGTGACCCATCTCTCCACAGTACAGGCACAATCCCTCAGCTCTCCGTCTTGCCTTCTCAGTCTCAGTCAAGCGAGATCTGGCTGCACCAAGATCCATGGGCTCATCTCTGGCTATGGGTACAGGACGCCTCTCAGTGTAAGCCGGCAATGGTTGGAAAATACGTCTGGGTGCCGGGATGGGTAGAGTGATAGGTAGGGTCTGGAATCCTCTGCGTGGTGCAGGAACTGGCTTGGCACTTCCGGTGACTGGAACCATCTGTTTGACCAGGCGGGCATCCGTGGCTTGCGTTTGCGCCTCAATAGCCAAACAATGTTGGTATAATGCATCCAGGGTCGCGGGTATTACAGTATGTCTCAATCCATTCAAGATCTGGGAAGACAGCCCATCTTGAAAGATTTCCATGAGAGCCTCATCATTCCAATTAATTTCTTGAGCTAGGCGGCGAAAATCTGATATATATTCCGCTACGCAGTGCGATCCTTGACGTAGCTCTCGTATCCGCCTGGTGGCATTTTGTCTACGAAGGGGGTCAGCAAATTCTCTTTGCATCAGCTGGCAGAATCCTGCATAATTGCGCAGAACAGGATCTGGTCCTTCTATCAGAAGAGACGACCAATCAGCAGCTGGACCAGAGAGTAAACTTAAAATGAAAGCCACTTTAGTTTCATCAAGCTGGAAATCTGCTGGAGTTGAGGCAATGAATGTTCTGCATTGGTTTAAAAACGCTGGAAATTTACTACGCTCTCCAGTAAACTTATCAGGCAAGGCTAAATAACATCTGTTTTGTCTGGGTGGGGGTGGAGCTGGGGCTGGGACTCCTGCACCTTGCTGAATCTGTTGTTGCAAATCGCCAATTTGTTGCTGGAGAGCTTGAACTAATTGATACAAAACCGGATTATCTGCGAGCAGCTGCTCCATGACGTCACTGAAAGCTCGGACTAATTTTCTGTCTTTTCTGCTTTTGGGTCACGAGCAATCTGTTCTGTCTGGCCCCTCTCAGCTCATTAAAATCCACATAAATATGTCTTTAAGAGGTTTATTTAACACATTTCAAAAGGATTCACTTCAGAGCACGCTGCTGGCATGTTGCTGGCAAGAACGGCCAAATCTCATTTATTTACATTTAGATTAAAACAGGCTCTGCCCACACCTTCCAATTACTCACTCTTTCTTTATCACATTGTCCAATACCTCATTATTCTTCCGTAGATTTCCAAAACATCAGAAGACTGAATTCAAAGGCAATGCTCCAGATATCAGGCTACTCCTTGATTAACGTTGCTCGTGACAAAGGCGTAGTCTCTCTGTCCCCTTCTAATATAGTGTCCGATACGTCACTTCCCCTCATTACTTCCTTTTTCCACTTAACTGACACCGTCACTTATCAAACCTTCGGAATCTCGGATCAAGCCATTTATCTTCTTGATCCAAATCTGACTCCTCACTTTGTGAATCTGATCCAGACTGCCTGTAAATCTCCTCCCTGTCTGGCTCAGCTGCCGGGAAGGGAAAATACCCAGAGGGGCCTGGCTGCTCTTTCTCGGCTGCCGGGAGGGGAAAACACCCAGAGGGGCCTGGCTGCTGATCCTCATATTCTGACACTTCCCAAGCTGGTCTAGGGACACTCACAACAGGTACACATGCAGGTTGATTGCCCATTTGCTCCCCTCCTCCTTCCTAACCTTTGATGGCAGGATGATGCCAGCAAGGCACCACACCAAAGATGGCAGACCTGACAGCAATTCTATGGGCCGGGTTTCTCCATGTCTTCTGATCTTGCATTACTTCTTTGAGTTGTTCTATGGCAGTGATGGCGAACCTTTTAGAGACCGAGGGCCAAACTGCAATCCAAAACCCACTTACGTATTGTTGGGTGCCGGGTGGGTGTGGCCCATTGGGTGGGCGTGGCTGCAGTGGTCATGGCAGACTGGGTGGGACCAAAAATTTCAATCAATCAATTCCAACTTTGCGAGATCTTTTTTTTTTCTCACGAAAAGTTGAAATTAATTCATTGAATCTTTTTTTTTTTTTGCACACAGCGGCGGAGGCCTAAAGCGAAAAGGTTTTATAAAACCCAGCGGAAGGCCTAGGACTCGGGCGATGGCGCGCGTGCCCACAGAGAGGGCTCTGCGTGCCGCCTCTGGCACCTGTGCCACAGGTTCGCCATCATGGGAAATTCACTTCAAACTCTTCCCTACTCTTACATCCCCACCACTAGGACGCATTTGGATGTGGAGACTTTTTCTTGGTGTTTTTTTTTTTAATCGACTAAATGTTGCAATTATTTCCATTATAATGAGATTTGCCGCCTCAGAGATTTATCACATAACCTAGCCCAGGGCTTTTCAACCTTTTCACCCATTGTACCACTTTTAGGATACGGCAACATCCGAGGACCACCAGTCGCCTAGCAAGGTGTCAAAAACTTGATGACCAAAAAAAAAAGAGGAAAAAAGTGATAAAGTACAGGTAGTCTTCGACTTAACAACAGTTCGCTTAGTGACTATTCGAAGTTACAATGGCACTGAAAAAAGTGCTGCCCCCCAAGCCACAGCCAAGCAAGACAGCACCCGACAGCGCTCTTCCTCCTGTCCGAGGTTTTCATTGTTGTGAGCATTTCTGTTGAGGATTGGCAGCTGGAGTGGGGTGGGGGGGTGTTTGGTTTTTATTCCCCCCCCCCGTCTGCTAGGTGGTTGCAGCCGGTTTTGGTCACTTCACATGACACTGGGACACTGTGACCGTCATAAATGTGAATCAGTTGCCAAGCATCTGAATGTAAATCACAAGACCCTGGAGATGCTGCAACATTCCAGCTGATCGGCGTTTCTTCTGATCTCGCTCAGGCTTGTGCGGTGCTGCCACCGGTTCAGCTCATTCCCCTCCCCCGCTACCACTTTTCTAGGATGGTCGAGTACCACCTGCTAGGTGCCAATGTACCACAGGTGGTACCCGTACCACTGGTTGAAAAGCCCTGACCTAGCCATTGCTTTGATAATGTATCATTAGTATGTTTGTATCACTGCAGTGATGGCTAGATGATGTTGTGAATTATTAGACGGACAGCCTTAATGTCTCGTAGCACACAATGCCTTCCTTTCATCTTCTGTTTACCTACAAGTCTTCGTTTGAAATGCCCAAGAGCTTTTATTGTATATATTTCAGTGGAGAAGACTTGCTACGGGACATTGTTTACGTTGGCCTTCACCCAAGAGCAAAGTCCAGTTTTATTTCAGCACAGTTCATAGAAGGTTTTGGTTATGTTTTTTTTAAAAAAAACAAAACAAAACAAAACCCCAGACATCCTTACTCATACCTAACATTAGATTATTTGAGGTGGACATGGACAAGTGAACATGATTCATTTTGAGAGACCAATACAATAATAGAATAAGAATAGACCTGGAAGGGACCTTGGGGGTCTTCTAGTACAACCCCCTGCTCAGGCAAGAGACCCTATACCATTCCAGACAAGGGGCTGTCCAGCCTCTTCTTAAAAACCTACACCATCTCAGACAGGTGAATGAATGTCCAGTCTCCTCTTGAAAATCTCCAGTGATGAAGCACCCACGATTTCTGGAGGCAAGCTGTTCCACTGGTTGATTGTCCTCGCTGTCAGGAAGTTTCTCCTTAATTCCAGGTTGCTTCTCTCTTTGGTCAGTTTCCAACCATTGTTTCTCGTCCTGCCCTCTGGTGCTTTGGTGAATAATGTGACCCTCTCTTCTTTGTGGCAGCCCCTCAAATACTGGAACACTGCTATCATGTCTCCCCTATTTCTTCTTTTCTTTAGATTAGCCAAACCCAAGTCCCGCAGCTGTTCTTCGTATGTTTTAGTCTCCAGGCTTTTGATCATCTTAGTTGCTCTTTGAATTTTTTCCAAAGTCTCAACATCTTTTTTGTGATATTGATGACCAGGTGTGATCTCACTAGAGTTTTATAAAGTAGTACTAATACTTTGCATGATCTTGATTCTATGTCTTTGTTTATGCAACCCAGGATTGTATTAGCTTTTTTGGCTGCTGCTGCTGCACACAGCTGGCTCATGGTCAAGTGATGGTCCACTAAGACTCTAAGGTCCCTCTCACAGTTGCTGTTTCTGAGTAAGGTCTCGCCCAGTCTGTACTTGTGCCTTTGATTTTTCCTGCCTAAATGTAAAACTTTGCTTTTCTCCACATTGAAACTCTTTTTGTTGGGTAGGGCTCATTGTTCAAGTCTGTCAAGATCTTTTTGGATCCTGAGATTGTCTTCTGAGGTGTTGGCTACTCTTGTCAGTTTGGTGTCAACTGCAAATTTGACCCAGCTTTATTCTGCCATATCACATCAAGGGCCCATCCATGACTGTCACATCCCTCAGGGATGTAATAGCTTTTTTTGCAAATTTCCCCCAAACTGTTTAAATAAGACTGTAATTAAAGGTTTGCATGACTGGTCCTTCACATCTTGCAATAGTCTGCCTTTTGACCTTGTTACGGTGAGGAGGAGAACTGGGGTTTATTTATTTATTTGTTTGTTTGTTTGTTTGTTTGTTTGTTTGTTTAAACTTGTATCCCGCCCTTCTCCTAGGACCCAGGGCAGCTCACAATAACAATACAATAAAAACAACAATAATAATAACATTAATTTACATTCATACCGCATACAATCGCAGTCAGCACACAGTCGCGGATGGAGGGACATTAACTAGGCCCAGGGGCAGAGTGCAGTTCATACGCCCCAAACCTGTCGGCATAAATGCGTCTTTGAGTTGTTCTATGGCAATGATGGCGAACCTTTTAGAGACCGAAGTTGGCTGTGGTGAGTAGGCCGCAGTGAATTGGCTATTGTGAATTGGCTGTGGTGAGTTGACCATGGCAAATTGTCATAGACTCACCTCTGGGTGCTGGTGTTAACTGCCATGCACTCTCCTTAGGGCTGCCCTTAAAATTTTCTTTACATGTTGGCTAGTACCCACCTGCATGATGGTTAGGGAAGAAGCCATTTCAACAGGGTTTCACATCAGTTGTGGGGGCTGAATTGATTGCTAGTCGTCTTTGGAAGAGAGTTCAAAGCGCTGTTTCTCAGTGGACTACCGATCTTGATGGTCTTCCTGCTGCCTTTTCTCACCGAGCAGCAATAAAGACAGCCAAAGTAGGCTTGCTAGCAAACAGAACTGAAAAGGCTTTATCTTGAGTTTTCCTTCACTTATTGTGTCTTCTGCCAAGCTGGACAGAAGTTGTGGTCCAACGAGACTGGAGCCATAATGTTGGGGGTGGGGAGGAAACCTTGATGAATATTCTGGACATAGAGGAGACCGTAGACTGGCAAGGGCCTTGGTGGTCCCTCTCAACTCCCTTATTCTATGAAAGAGGATTTTTCACCCTCATATTATGGAATGTGGTGCTTCACTGAGAGAACTAAGGAGAAACTTCCTGACAGAACAGTTAACCAGTGGAACAACCTGCCTTCAGAAGCGGTGAATGAGCCAACACTGGAAGTTTTTAAGAAGAGAATGGACAGCCATTTGTCCAAAATGGTATAGGGTTTCCTGCCTGAGCAGGGGGTTGGACTAGATGACCTCCGAGGTCCCTTCCAACTTTTATTATTATTATTAAGATTCAGTTTATGCATACCATCCTGTCAGAAATACTAATTAGGCAGTTTGCACTGTTGGGCAGTTTTGATTTCAAATGCCTGTTCACATGGGTCTCTCAGGATGCTACAACTTTTAGGGCTTCCCCCATTCTTCTGGGCACAGAGTCTCTCTCTGCTTTTGGAGACTCTTTTACTGTTTGGCAATAAGAATAAGGAAACATGCTATTTTAATTAGTTTGACCGTCAGCTATTTCTGCTGGGTCTTGCCTTGCTTGTGCAGGCTCTGAGTGGCATTATTATTTTATTTTGTTTTATTTTTAAGTAGGACCTTGGTTATTTGACAAAGTGACTAAATGAGTGGGCCAAAGAAATGTTGTGGATGTAGTATATTTGGGCTTCAGTAAGGCATTGGACAAAGTAGACCACAGCCTACTTCTTGGTAAGGTAGAAAAATGTGGGATAGACAGCATCATCACCTGATAGTTTCCCAGTTGGTTGACCAATTGCACTTTTAGTCCTCAATGACACTACATCTGTGTCAACGCTGCTAACATTGGATGTTCTTGCTTTGACAATATATGGAGATGCAGCCTTTTTCTTATGCTTTACTCTTAGAATTAGATGATACTGGGGGAGGAGAAGGAAGGTGATGGGAGTTAGTTAGACATAACAATATTGTAAACAATATTGTAATACGGTGTGAACTCAGGTCTTTTGAAAAAAGAGATGATAAGAAATGGCGGGTTGGCGTAAAGGAGGGAAAGCCTGCATTTCAAACTAATCGGAGAATGTGATTTATGACAGTTAATTAGAGGAGGGAATTGTGTTTGATACTATGTGCTAAGGGGAGAGGAATTCAGATTTCGGCTTCAACTGTGTTAGTGCCGATGCCATGCAACTTGAATAAAGATTCTTTAAGTTAAACAATGCCTCGAAGTTTTTTGAAGAGTTTCATCTGTTGGAACCATGACAATCTCTGTGGAAGGAAGCATGCAGTGGGGTACCCCAAGGTTCTGTCTTGGTGTTCTTCAACATATTCATAAATAATCTAGATGAGGGGATAGAACTCCTCAAATTTGCAGACGACACCAAGCTGGGTGGAATTGCCAACACTTTAGAAAATAGTCTCAACGTCCAGAAGGACCTTGACAGATTTGTACGTTGGGCCGTATCCATCAATATACAATTCAATGGTGAGAAAAGTAAGGCAAAGAAAAACCCAAATGCACAGGGTATAAGTGGTACCTGGCTCAATAGCAGTAACTGTGAGAAGGATCTAGGAGTCCTAGTGGACGGACAGTCACTAAACTATGAGCCAACAGTGTGCTGCAGCTGCCAAAAAGCCAGTGCAGTTGTGGGCTGCATTAACAGAGAGATAGAATCAAGATCACAGGAAGTGTTAATACCACTTTATAATGCCTTAGTAAGACCACACTTGGAAAAGCGCATCCAGTTTTGATCACCACAATACAAAAAAGATGTTGAGACTCTAGAGAGAGTGCAGAGAAGAGCAACAAAGATGATCAGGGGACTGGAGGCTAAAACATATCAAGAACAGTTGCTGGAATTGGGTATATCTAATTTAATGAAAAGAAGGACAAGGGGTGACAAGATAACATTCTTCCAGTACTCAGGGGGAAGAGGGGTAGTCAATCTATCTTCAAAGTACCTGAGGGCAGGACAAGAAGTAACAGATGGAAGATTATCAAGGAGAGAAGCAACCTAGAATCAAGGAGAAATTTTCTGACAGATCAATTAGTTAGTGGAACAGCTTGCTTTCAGAAATTTCCATATAAGCTGAAGGATTAGCAAAAATGCCCTGTGATAAGTAAAACCACTTGGAATACTGCATCCAGTTTTGGTTGCTACAAGGTAAAAAAAGGTGATGAGACTAGAAAGAGAAGAGCTACAAATATGATTTCAGGGTTGGAGCTAAAACGTATAAAGATTGCAGGAATTGGGTATGTCTAGTTCAGGGGTAGGCAACCTTGGCTCTTTTATGACTCGTGGACTTCAATTCTGGGAGTTGAAGTCCACGAGTCATAAAAGCCAAGGTTGCCTACCCCTGGTCTAGTTTAATGAAGAGAAGGATTAGGGGTGACCTGATAGCAGTGTTTCAGTATTTGAAGGGCTGCCACAAAAAAAGGGGGGTCAACCTATTCTCAAAAGCGAGCTGCACTGGCTACCTATTGGTCTCCGAACACAGTTCAAAGTGTTGGTTATGACCTATAAAGCCCTTTATGGCAATGGACCAGGATACTTGCGGAACCGTCTTCTGCCTCATGAATCCCAGCGACCGGTTAGGGCGCATAGGGTTGACCTCCTACGAGTCCTGTCTGTTAGACAATGTCATTTGGCAGGACCTAGGGCAAGGGCCTTCTCCGTTGCTGCCCCAGCCCTCTGGAACCAGCTTCCCTCAGAGGTTCGTACTGCTCCCTCCCTCCTAGCTTTCCGGAAATTGCTGAAGACGCATCTATGCCGACAGGCTTGGGGTGTATGAGCCGTGCTCTGCCCCTGGGCCCTAGGAATGTCCCTCCATCAGCGACTGTGAGCTGATTGTGTTTGTATGTTGTATGAATGCAATTAATTTTTAAATTTTTTATTGTATTGTTGTTGTGAGCCGCCCTGGGTCTTAGGAGAAGGGCGGCATATAAATTTAAGCAAACAAACAAACAAACAAACAAACAAATAAATAAAGCACCTGAAGGCAGTTCAAGAAGTAACAGATGGAAGAATATCAAGGAGAGATCCAATCCAATCAAGGAGAAATTTCCTGACGGATCAATTAGTTAGTGGGACAGCTTGCTTTGAAAAGTTGTGGCTGCTCCATCACTGGAGATTTTAAGGAAGAGATTGGACCGCCGTTAGTCCGGAATGATAGAGGGTCTTCTGTTTGAGCAGGGAGTTGGCCTAGAAAGGCCACAACGGTCCCTTCCATTTCTGTTTTCAGGCTGAATCGAAGCAGTTATAATAAAACTCTTTCTGAATCTGAGGCTACTCAGTGAAATTACCCTCAAATGAAAGCGTTCTCATGCAAATTCCGATGCATGCCAAATTTCTCTCGTAATGAGTGGAGTTCATTGTTTGCAGCAGATTGTAAAGAGCCCAAAGATATCCCTCTCAAATTCAGTTGCAGGCATTCCGTGTGCAAGGCAATGATGTAGGAAGCAAGTGCAAATTTATACCTTTCCCATCTCATGCACAAGAAGGCTTCCATAATGTACAAGTAAAGGCACAGTGAAATTCCTGGAACAGGTTCCATTAAACATTTGAAGTTCAAATAGCCCAGTTTAATGTGCCTGATTGGGAATAGATGGGATTTTTCCCCCTAAGATAACAATTTATTCATCCTACTTGGGTGGCCCAATCAATGCCCTGGCCTGTGGTCTGAAGCTATCTTTGAATGCACACCTCCAACCCACCTCTATCCTTTCAACTCCCACAGGCTGCTGTTGCCCGGCACTTTGTCATCTGGGTATGAAGATGACCAGGCATGAGGCCAACTAGATTTTAGGAATGTCACACACTGAAAGCCCATCAAAAAGGAGTGAATATTGCCGCGAACATTAAAAAACACATCTTTTCATGCCTCACCAATTAATAGAGCATTATTTCTCAACCTTGGCCACTTTAAGATGTGTGGACTTCAACATCCAGAATTCCCCATGTTGGCTGGTCCTGTGGCCATCTTCGTACCATATGGAAGAGACGGCCATCCCTGTCTCTATGCGGAATGGGACAATTTGCCCCGGCCAACTCATCACAGCCAGTTTGTCACAGCCAACTCGCCATGGCCAACTTGCCTTGGCCAACTTGCCTCAGGACAATTCAACGATTCAATTTAATTATTTAATATAATTTAAAAATCAATTTGAATTTTGCCATTCACATTTCATTTTGTCCCTCTTTTTGTATTCTTTCTTTAATGATTCTATTGCACCATTTTTTTGATATTAGTGTAACTCTGGTCCCGTGGCAAATTGCCCCACGGTGAGTCAGCCGCAGAAAGTTGGCTGTGGTGAGTAGGCCATGGTGAGTAGGCCATGGTGAGTTGGCTGCAATAAGTTGGCCATGGTGAGTTGGCCGTGGTTAGTAGGCTGTGGTGAGTAGGCCGCGGTGAGTTGGCTATGGTACGTTGGTTGTGATAAGTTGGCCACGGTGAGTTGGCTGTTGTGAGTTGGGCACGGTGAATTGGCTGTGGTGAGTTGATTGTAATAAGTTGGCTGCGGCAAGTTGGCTGTGGTGAGTAGGCCGCAGTGAATTGGCTGTGGTGAGTTGACCACAGCAAATTGTCATAGACTCGCCTCTGGGTGCTGGTATTAACTGCCATGCACTCTCCTTAGGGCTGCCCTTAAAATTTCCTTTACATGATGGCTAGTACCCACCTGCATGATGGTGAGGAAGAAGCCATTTCAACTGGGTTTCACATCAGTTGTGGGGGCTGAATTGATTGCCAGTCGTCTTTGGAAGAGAGTTCAAAGCGCTGTTTCTCAGTGGACTACCGATCTTGATGGTCTTCCTGCTGCCTTTTCTCACCGAGCAGCAATAAAGACAACCAAGCCTTGTCAGCCAGCTCTGCCTCAGAACAAACCATGATATGTGCCACTTGCACCACTCGGAGGGGCCAAGCTTGCCAACCTGCTGTGCCAATCTTTGGGGCACGCCAGAAAAGTCAGGTGAGCTCCCCCCACCTCACCCCAGGCCAGGCAAAGACCCTTGTTCAGTGCTCTTACACTCCAGAGAAACAAGTGTCATGGTTCCGACTGACGAACCCAACCATGCAAACATCTTCAAGACATTCCAAATCTCTCCATGTAAAACATCATTTCGGCACATATGAAAGCAAAACCAGCTCTGGCAAACCCCAAGCCAAACCCCTATAGTAAAAGTATAGAATTCCCCCTCCTGCCCTGGAATAGGCTACATTGCCCAATTAGGAGCAAATATATTGTTATGGGAAAATGTCTCTGCATCGGGCCAGACACCTGGTGCCTCGTCCTTGAATCTCACGATCTGCCTTCTTTATCTTTGAGCCTGCATCCCGTTTTCCCATCCTCCCCCCCAAGTTCGTTGGCAAGCTAAGCAGCAAAGTGAACTTCAAGTGAACTTCTTGTTCCAACAAGTGGAAGGAGAACATTTGACTTTCTTCTGCACGGCCTCATTTTTTTTCTAAATTGGGAAAGGCCACATTGATGCAGCACAACCGAGGCTCTTTGTTGTGTAATTTGGAGGCTGCCATGAGATCTGTTGTGCCTGCCTGGCACTTCTGCCTTAAAAGAGGTGCAGGGGGAATGCTTCAAATGTTTATTGCAATAAAACCCTCACAGATATCCAGTTGAAACTTGGCAGAGTTAAAGCCCTCTGGAGAGTCTACTATCTCTGCAGTTTTCATCCAGTTCTGCCAAAATGTCATTGCAGGCATTTTAATGCGTCCCCATGATAGCAATGGACACATTTGTTTTTTCGAATCAAATCTTGCATCTCAAATAAGCTGGAATCGAATCCCTTTGCCCTTGAAACTCAGATTGAATGATATCCTCTTAGAATCTTTCATCTGCAAGTCAAATCAAATCAGGGCAGATTCCCACAGCCTCTTGCGTGGTGCCGTCACAATCGCAAGCCAGGGCTTTGGTTGTTTTTCCTACCTCCTGCTAAGAGAGAGGCAAATACTTCTTGGAGCTGGAAGGTGGAAAAAAGCTCTTGGGAACTCTACTTTACTAGGCAGCCCCTGTGCAGCCTTTTTCTAATTTTTATTCCATTTTTATTACAAGTAAATTGAGGCAGCAAACATACCTAATACTCCTTCCTTCTCCTATTTCATCACAACAGTCCTGTAGGGTGGGTTGGGCTGAGAGAGAGGTGACTGGTTTTTGTGCCTAAGGCGGGACTAGAACTCACGGTCTCCTAGTGATTGCCCAAAGTCAGCCAGCTGGCTTTCGTGCCTAAGGTGGGACTAGAACTCGCCGCCTCCTGGTGATTGGCCCAAAGTCAGCCAGCTGGCTTTTATTCCTAAGGTGGGACTAGAACTCACTGTCTCCTGGTGATTGGCCCAAAGTCATCCAACCAACTTTCATGCCTAAAGCGGGACTAGAACTCACTGTCTCCTAGTGATTGGCCCAAAGTCAGCCAACCAACTTTCATGCCTAAGGCAGGACTAGAACTCACCATCTCCTGGTGATTGGCCCAAAGTCACCCAGCCGGCTTTCATGCCTAAGGCGGGACTAGAACTCACCGTCTCCTGGTGATTGGCCCAAAGTCACCCAGCTGGCTTTTGTGCCTAAGGCGGGACTAGAACTCACTGTCTCCTGGTGATTGGCCCAAAGTCCCTCAACCAACTTTCATGCCAAAGGCGGGACCAGAACTCACCATCTCCTGGTTTCTAGCCTGGAGCCCTAAGCATCGGTGGTTGTTTCTGCATCAAACTCTGACCTTTGCAAATGTGCTCAGCATTTGGGAAAAGGAGCGAGAATGATTGCATAATCTAAGCCATTTTCTGACTCTCTCAGTCGGAGTGGCAGCTGGCCAGCTTGATTCCGGCGGAGCTGAAAGTTCCCCAGTTCTAAAATATTTATCAGTGTGAAGCTGTAGTTAGCACTTAAGCTGAAGGCAATACAGTCGAAGTCTCTGCGTTGAAAGGGAAGTTAGTGAGGCTGAAAAGTCATTACGCTGTAAATATAAAGTATATATTAAATGCCAGGGAGAAACCTTGAATGTCCAGCTGCCGGGCTCACTTGCTTTCTTCAAAGCCAAATGTCGGCGCGCGGGGAAGAGTCTGTTTCTCTTGCTCTGCCGTGTGTGTGTGTGTGTGTGTGTGTGTGTGTGTGTGTGTGTGTGTGCCCGTGTGTGCCCGTGTGTGCCCGTGTGTGCGTGTTGTGTCGGAGCTCTTGGATAGCGACCAAGGGTAAGCCGAAAGGGAAAAGATTTGGAGGCGAGGGAGGTTTCAAGGGAGTCCGTTTGTCAGATGCTCTTCATTTCTCGGCCAATGGCCAGCAACCCACAAACAAAGAAGAACGGAAGAGGCTGGGGAAATCATTCCGAAAGAGTTGCAGTTGTGAAGTAGATGGGATGAATTTGTGAAGGATGGTGTCGTCTTTCCTTTTGACAATTCACTGGTGCTTCAGTGGGGGAGGAAGCGGGGCTTCACAGAAATATACCCCCTTTTTTCTTCCCTGTTCTAATAAGTGGTTGGAAGAGCAGTCGGTTCCTTGCTTTTTGTTCTGAGTTTTAAGTCGGAAGAAGCTCCATCTAAAAACTAATGTGTTAAGTTCTGAAAATAAGGCATCTTATCCTTAAGCTGTTGTTGAAAAAAAAAGTCTTCATCAGGGTCCAGTCCAAGCCGGGAATAAAGAAAATGGAGCCTGCTTTAGAAAGAAGATTGAAGTTTCCTGAAGAGCAGAAACAAAACAGCCTGTGGCTCTGGGGCAGCTGACCACATGGTGCTGGGAGTGGTGGGTTTTTATACCTTCTTGGGCTTTTGTGTGGCATGAAGTTTGACCTGAGCTTTTGAGCATGTTCTTTTTGTATTCTGTTTGTGGTGGGTTAATCCTATTATGTCCTAAAGGTCCTGTCCTGCTTCCCTGTGGCTGGTGGCTGTGTACTGTGTTGGATTTTTTTTGGGTGAGGGGTGCTGGTTCTAGGGGTCTTTGTCTTTCTAATCCCATCAGCTCCAAGCTTCCTGGCTCCAGTCTTTCTGAAAGGATTATCAGATCTGCATTTCTATGAAGCTGGCTTCTGCTTGGGGCAGAGAGTCTTTGGGGAGCGGGTTCTGCCTAAGATTTTCTATTATTTCTTTGGGGAAACATATTCTGCTTTTTTAATGTCCCCCAAACAATTTCCTTCTCTGGGGGGGGGAATGGGCTGTTTTCCTATACTGCTTTAGATTTTTGTTCTAGTTTCTTTGGGATAAATTTCTCAGTGTATTTTAGGCAATAGAGGTTGCTTCTGCTGATTCTTTTTTCCCCATTGCTCATCTTTCCATCTTTCAGCTGCCTGCCCTGGCTGTCTCAACTAGTATTTCTCAACTTTTGGATGATGGCTGGGGAATTCTGGGAACTGAATTTAAGCTGCCATGGTTGGGCAAATCTTGGTTTAGATTTATCAATATGAAAGAATCTAAAGAGAAAAACTCACTTCCTTTGGGATTCAATGGGAAGGTGGGTAGCCATAGAGGCAGTGATGGATGGAGAGAGGAGTTACCCATCTTCTCTGGTGGCCCAGTGGCTAGAATGCAGTACTGCAGGCTACTTCTGCTGACTGCCAGCAGTTCAGCAGTTCGATCCTGACCAGCTCAAGGTTGACTCAGCCTTTCATCCTTCCGAGGTTGGTAAAATGAGGACCCAGATTTTGGGGGCAAAATGCTGGTTCTGTAAACCACTTAGAGAGAGCTGTAAAGCACTGTGAAGCGGTATATAAGTCTAAGTGGTATTGTTATTGCTACTGCCCTTCCTTCCTTCCTTCCTTCCTTCCTATCTATCCATGGTGCGCAGTGGTTAGAATGCAGTATTGCAGACTAATTCTGCTGACTGCCAAGAGTTCGAACTTGACTGGCTCAAGGTTGACTCAGCCTTCCATCCTTCCGAGGTCGGTAAAATGAGAACCCAGATGGTTGGGGGCAACATGCTGACTCTGTAAACTCCTTAGAGAGGGCAGTAAAGCCCTGTGTGAAGTGGTATGTAAGTCTTAAGTGCTATTGCTATTCCCATCCTACAGCAGCCTCCCAGCCTACCTCTGCTTTCCCCCTGAAGTCTCCCTTTGGGATTGTATGGGAGGAGAGAAGCCCGCAGGCAACAGCAAGAGGAGCATGTAATGAAAGACAAGGAGGTTGGACGTGTTCCTTGCTTGCCTTATTATATATTCTACCTGCAGTGCATTTGCTGGATTTTTGTTTCAGAAACAAATTATCTTAAAAAAAAAACTGAATGAGAACAGGTTGACAGAAATGCTGGAGACTTTTGTTTGCCTGCTGGTGAAGGCCTCCTTTTAAGGTGATTTTTATAAAATTATATTAAAGAGTGAACCTCAGCGTCTGAACTGGCCCAAACTCAAGGTGATGGGGATGTGGAAATGATTGGGAAGGGGGTGGAATGTGGTGCGCTTAATTTGACAGAGTGACAACCAAGGGCTCGTGATAATGATGTACAGATAACTAAATGGCCTGCAGAACAAAATCCAGTGAGCTGATTTTCTTTAAAAAGCAGATTCAGGGTAAATATTAGGAGGACTTTCCTGTTGAATACTGGAAGAAGTTAGAACCACGGTGGATTCCCTGTCATTGGAGGTTTCCCACAACTATACTGTGGTGGCTATCAGGCTGCTGGGTAGAGTTAGGATATACAGTATAAAGTAATAATAGGGCCGGAAGGGGCCTTGGAGAGTTGGATATAGAATTCCAAGTATGATCTCACCAGTGCAGTTTAAAGTGGTATTAGGACAATATTACAGCATCAGCCATTTAAAGCCCAACCCACGTGCTTTCCAGCTCCACAGTTGCGATGGAATCGGATATGAAATGGAATGTAATATGTAATATCGAATATGGAATGGAATGTGGAATGTGGAATATGGAATGGAATATGGAATATGGAATGGAATATGGAATATAATATGGAATGTGGAATAGAATGGAATATGGAATGGAATATGGAGTGGAATATGGAATGGAATATGGAATATGGAATAGAATGGAATATGGAATAGAATGGAATATGGAATAGAATGGAATATGGAATATGGAATATAGGATGGAATATGGAATGGAATATGGAATGTGGAATGGAAAATGGAATGGAATAGAACAAAATATTTCTATATGGAATGGAGTGGAGTAGTGGAGTGGAGCAGAGCAGAGCAGAGGTCGAGGTAGGGTAGAGGTAGAGGTAGAGTAGAGTAGAATAGAGCAGAGCAGAGCAGAGGTAGAGTAGAGTAGAGTAGAGTAGAGTAGAGTAGAGTAGAGTAGAGTAGAGTAGAGTAGAGTAGAGTAGAGTAGAGTAGAACAGAATATGGAATGGAACAGAATAGGAGTTGGAAGGAACTTTGGAGGTCTTCTAGTCCAACCCCCTGCTCAAGCTGGAGACCCTATGCCATTTCAGATAAGTGGCTGTCCAGTCTTTTCTTAACAACCTCCAGTGATGGAGTGCCAGTCACTTATCTGAAATGGTATAGGTTCTCCTGCTTGAGGAAGGGTTGGACTAGAACACCTCCAAGGTCCTGTCCTGTCCTATCCTATTCTATATTTTATTCTATTATTTTCCATTCCATATTCTATTCTGTTCTGTTCTATTTTCCATTCCATTCCATTCCATATTCTGTTCTGTTCTGTTCTATTCTACTCTATCTACTCTATCTACTCTACTCTATCTACTCTACGCTACGCTACGCTACACTACGCTACTCTACTCTACTCTACTCTACTCTACTCTACTCTACTCTACTCTACTCTACTCTACTCTACTCTACTCTACTCTACTCTACTCTACTCTACTCTGTTCCATTCCATTCCATCATGGTTCTATTCCATTGCATTCCATATAGAAATATTTTGTTTTGTTCTGTTCTGTTCTATTCTAAACTTGTTCTAAAAATAGGGCTGGCTGTGCTGCACATTTGTCGCTTGCCCATCTTCGTGTCTCATGGAACTAGACTTAACCTTAAGTATTGACACAAACCCTCAACTGTGACACAACCAATTCCTCCCACCAGTGGGGGGAATTGGCTATATCCCAGAAGAGGCCCAATTGGCTATATCCCAGAAGAGGCCAGCCCTCCTGTCCAGCCCAGAAAGAAAAATTTCAAGAGATTGGAAGACAGTTTATTGGTTCAAAGCATTGTTTTGATCAAGACAACTCAAAACGTGCGACTTTACCAATATGTGTCCTTCAGATATTCCATCCGTCTCTCCTAATTTGGAAGCAATTGGAAGGTAGGGAAAAAACCCCACATCTTTGAACTTTCAGTCAAGGAAAACCATTTCAATTGGCTAAATCCACTTACCAGTTTAAAGTTGTTACATTCCATTGTGGAAATCAATTATACACACATACAGCCTACAAATTGGTAAACATGCTAGGAAATTGAATCTTTGCAAAAAGCCAAGTGCAATTTGAATATGATCTGAAAGATGAAAAAGCAAATTGATTAATACACATATATATCTATCTTTTGGGAAGCAGATTAATCTGGAGAAGGTCTGCTTTACAGGAGGAACCACTGTAATATTTGCAAGAGAGAGAGAGAGAGAGAGAGAGAGAGAGAGAGAGAGAGAGAGAGAGAGAGAGAGAGAGAGAGAGAGAGAGAGAGAGAGAGAGAGAGATTTCAGCTAAAAGCCATTTTGGGTGTATTTTTCAGCACTGTTCTGCTGCTTTGGTCCTTCTGGTTTTCCCAACTTCCCATAAAAATAATTCTCTCATCCAGCAGCCTCTTCCTCTCCGGGAAGACTTCAGACAGATTTCCAAATGCACTTGCTGGTGAATAAATGATGAAATTACGTCCCCTGAAATAGGGAGTCTTTCAGGCAACAGATCAAAAAGGAAATTAAAACCTCTTTGGTGTCATTTCCAGGATAATTATTTAGTTCATTTTATTTCTCCTTCCTCCCCCCCCCACCCCATTTTTTGGTGCATTCTTTCTGTCAGTGCAAAAGCTTTGGCAAAGACTTTCACTTCGGGGGAGGAGAAGACAGAAAGATTCCAGGCAGTAATTCCTTGGAAGTGTGTATGTGGCAGAGGCTGTTATCTTTTTGACTTTTGAGCCCTTCAATCAGGTTCACAAGATGTTCTTCTTTTTTTTTTTTATTACAAAAGAAAGGATATTTATTTTCTTATTAGACTTGTAATTCTTCTTTTTCTTACTTTTTTCTTTCTAAACTTTTCTTTTTCTATTATTCTGTATTTTATCAGTTTTTGAAATTCAATAAAGTCATATTAAAAAAAGAAAGGATATGAGTGAAAGACATTCTGTTTTTCTGTTGATTAGAGTTGATGTGATAGAAGAGAAAAATTCTAAAACGCATGATGAAGTTCAATTATATTACTAGAATTTAATTCAGTTTACTTTTAACTAAATTTTTGTTTTGCCCCATCCAGTTTTTGGAGTATGGTCCTTTGTCTAGCATGGAAAGGTTGTGTGTGCACTGTGCGTTAAAACAGGTGGAAAACATATGGCAGGGTTTCCCACCGTTTTTAAAAGACTTAATTAAGGCCTTTTATTAATGCCTCACAAGAAGCTTTCTCGTCAAGGTATGGATAATCTTGAAGCAGCATTTTTGCTCACTTTCCCACTTAACTCCTATTAGCAGAGAAACGTTAACTGTTCTGAAGAACTTCAGCTCTTGCTCCAGGGCACTTGCACCTTAGTTGAGCAGTAAGCCAGCCAGTTCTCTTTCCTTAGGATTCTAGCAGCATATCGTCAAGGTGCACTGGAGCAAAAATAGCAATTTGGGGAGCACAGGTAGCCCTCGACGTACGACCACAGTCGAGCCCCAAATTTATGTTGCTAAGCGAGACAGTTGTTAAGTGAATTTTGCCCCGTTTTGCAACCTTTGTTGCCCCCTCCCCCAGTTGTTAAGTGGATCACTGCAGTTGCTTAGTTAGAAACACGGTTGTGAAGTGAATCTGTTTTCCCATGGACTTTGCTTTGTCAGAAGGTCACAAAAGGGAATCACACACACACACACCCCAGGACACGACAACTGTCATAAATATGAGTCGGTTGCCTAACACTTGAATTTTGATCACGTGACCATGGGGATGCTGCAACGGTCGCAAGTGCGAAAAATGGTCGTAAATCACATTTTCAGGGCCGTTGTAACTTTGAATGAACATTAAATTAACTATTATAAGTCGGGGACTACCTGCACAGAATAACCTCTAACCATTTCATCCTAGAGGTGTCCAAATCCCACAGAGCCAAGGTGGGAATTGCTAGGTGGGACCAACTATTGGGATTAAGTACTTCCACCCTTTAATTGGATGCAGTTAATTCAACCCGGTGAGGGACTGGCTTGACTTCGTACCACTTCTACGGTATAATATGTCCACCCATACACACACCGAGCAACGTGGTATGTACGCAGTACAATGCAGTGAGCCATGGGCAGATCTGTAAATTGGGGAAACGAAACAACCACTTCATAAACGCCTGGCACAACATAGGAGAACAAACCCACCAGGACAAGAGTCAGCACTCCATCCGCATTTAAAAGATAAAGGCCGCTCTTTTGAAGACAGCAAAGTCCACATTTCATAAAGAGGGGGACCACTGTTTTGAAATAGGGGTCAAAGAGGCCATCTGGGTCAAAATTGGACAGGCCTCCCTCCACAGAGGGGGAGGGATAGGACATAACCTATCTCCAGTTTACAACACAAGTCCTTTCAGCAGCTCCAAGAAGGCTCCACCCCCATTTGCACGACTCAGGTGATCCTGAGGACACAGATATGCCTCCAGGTGGCCTGAATGACTTTAAAAGAAGGCAAATGACCAGCTGTCTGCAAAGAGTATATGTAAGGACCCACCCCACTTTGCATCTTCAGAAGACAGAACTCTTGGAATATTCCTTCCAACAGGCATCCTTTATTAAGAGAAAATGGTTGCAGGTGTTCTAGAGAGGACCTGGGGCCCAAGCCCTACAGTTCAAGGTTTTAAGGGGTCCCCAGCAGCCCCACCCCACCCCACCATCCTTCCAGCGACAATCCCAGGCGTTACATTTCCACCCCCTTTTTCTTCACTGCCTGCGGAAGGGAAACTTCAGAGAGGATCAGATGAAAGCTGATGGCCCCATTGTTATGCTTTAGTCCTTTTGGTGGTATCCACATTCAGTCCCTTTGAAGTTGTACCTAAGGAAGTAAGGGCCATAAAACCCCTTTGTTCACCCCCCTTCCCCTTCATCTTATGACAGAATCCAGAGAGGGCAGAGATGGGGTTTTCCATAGTCGATAACTAGAGATGCAGAAGCTTCTTGGATGTGAAGTGAAACGTCTTCAAAGGAAAAACGAGGAAGTCCAGTTGTCTCGTGAAAAAGCATCTTTGGGCCTTCTGTAGTATGTTCCCTCCCTTATCAACTCAGTTAAGTACATTGTGGGAACTGCTCCAATGCCTGTGTTACGTTCCAATAAATACCGGTAAGAACGGCTAGGCCTTGGAGAGATTGCTGTGGTTCCTGCAACAGGTTAAGATGGTGCTGGGTCCCAATCTTCCCGATACCATTTTCACATCTTCTTTCGTGCTGCGCAACCCTAACTCTTTCCAAACCACCAGAGGTTCTTTGTGCTGGAGTTCAGTGGTTGAAATTCAGTGCAAGTTTGGTAGAAAATTCCTTCAGGTTCCCAGGCCTGAAGTTTAAATGGATCAAATCCCTTCCAGAAATGTACAAATGTACAGACAAGGAAGCAAGGATGAGATAGGCTTGTGTGGATGGATATTTTTAACGCAAGGATAAAGTAGAGAATCTTAAAAGCTGAAAGGGGAATCTTCAACCCAGTTTTATTAATGAGTTCGTTAAGTGCAGAGTGGAGTCTCTGAATGGTTTGGATCCCTTCCTCCCAGGCATCTACTGAGCTGCCACGTAGGATGCACGCTACTACGTTTGGGCTGCTTATGTCTAATGACTTCTTCAGGCTCCTCAGAATCTCTCATCAGATGATTACTGAGATAGGGATGGCTTTGAAAACCTGCTTTTCTAAACAATGTTCTTGAAATGGGATTGGAAGCAAAAGGAGGAAGCTGAATTTGGGGCACAGTGAGGGGAAAACTCACAGATGAGGCCTAAAGGCAGTAGAGTTGGTGCAGGCAGAGTTACTTCTTTGTAACTCTGCCGGCAAAATCACCTGAAGTATTATTGTAGAAACCGCTTTATAAAGCCTTCCTAAGGCCACACCTAGAATATGGCACCCAGCTTTGGTCACCGCATTACAAACAAGATATTCAGACTTTGGAAAAAGTGCAAAGAAGAGCAACTGTGATGACTAAAGGCCTCGAGGCAAAAACATATGAAGAACAGCTACGGACTTGGGTCTGGCTAGTCTAAAGAAAAGAAGAAACGGGCGACATGATAGCAGTATTCCAGCATTTGAGGGGCTGCCACAAAGAAGAAGGGGTCAAACTATTCTCCAAAGCACCAGAGGACAGGACAAGAAACAATGGATGGAAACTGATCAAAGAGAGAAGCAACCTGGAATTAAGGAGAAACTTCCTGACAGTGAGGACAATTAACCAGTGGAACAGCTTGCCTCCAGAAGCTTGTAGGTGCTCCATCACTGGAGATTTTTAAGAAGAGACTGGACAGTCACTTGTCTGAGATGTTATAGGTTCTCCTGCTTGAGCAGGGGGCTGGATAGACCTCCAAGATCCCTTTCAGATTCTATTCTATTCTATTCTATTCTATTCTATTCTACTCTACTCTACTCTACTCTACTCTACTCTACTCTACTCTACTCTACTCTACTCTACTCTACTCTACTCTACTCTACTCTATTCTACTCTACTCTACTCTATTCCATTCCATTCCATTCCATTCCATTCCATATCTTCTATTCTATTCTATTCTATTCTATGCTATGCTATGCTATTGCATTCCATTCCATTCCATATCTTCTATTCTATTCTATTCCATTCCATTCCATTCCATATCTTCTACTCTACTCTACTCTACTCTACTCTACTCTACTCTACTCTACTCTACTCTACTCTACTCTACTCTACTCTACTCTACTCTACTCTACTCTACTCTACTCTATTCTATTCTATTCAGATTACTCCTCAGCTGCATCCATTTCTGGAAATCCCACATCTGATACTTTCTTGATAAGATGCCTTGTCCTTCATGGTATGTAACAACCAGCAAGTGACTTGGTGTTTAAGGGACTAGCCCTCACTGAAATTTTATCATGATTCCAAAGCATAAAAGGCGAAGAAAAAATGGTAATGCAAGTATGAACTTAAAAGAACAAATGTTAGCACTTAACAAAAGGGAGAAAAAATTCTAATGCATTCTCTTAACAGAGCCTGCTCGAGAGTAATTACTGCTATTGTTCTTTCTAAGTGGGAGCAAATAGAGACTTATCCCCCCCACCACCACCACCCATATCAGAACATTTCCCACTTTCTCTCCTGTAGGAAAGAAGTTAACCCCTGACTGGGACTCAGTCAGACCAAGGGAGTGTACGATATTTCTGGATAAGCCCATTTCATTTTCTAGATAGAGAATTCTTGATGGTAGGTCAAAAAAAAAAAGGCAAGACGGCAGCTGCAACTGCACAATCAAAGCCCCACCCCCACCCCTTTACATGCAGTGGATGTGTAGGTCATGCAGAAAAGGTGCCGCTTCAGTAACACCGTTATAGCCACCATGTTGGTTTGTTTTAATCCCCCCCCCACCTTTCTGGATGCCTCCATCCATTCCTCATTGTGATGATGTCAAATTGATGAAAGTTCAACTACGGAGTCCTTTATACTTGAATTGCGTGCAAAAACATCTCAGGCAAATTCAAATAAGGGTCATAGAAACATAGTAACATGGAATCCTGCGGCTGGAAGGGACCTTGGAGGTCTTCTAGTCCAGCCCCCTGTTCAAGCAGGAGACCCCATACCATTCCAGGCAAGGGGCTGCCCAGTCTCTTCTTTAAAACCTCCAGTGATGGAGCACCCACAACTTCTGGAAGCAAGGAGTTCCACTGGTTAATTGTCCTCTCCATCAAGAAATTTCTCCTTGGTTCTAGGTTGGATCTTCCTCTGACTAGTTTCCACTGCTTCTTGTGCTGCCTTCAGGTGCTTTGGAGAATAAATCAATGCTCTGTTCTGTAGGACAGCCTTGCAAGTATTGGAAGACCTTAATCCTTCCATTTTTTAGGCTGGACATACCTAGTTCCCTCAATAAACTGCTTAGAGAGGGCTGTAAGGCAGTATATTGTAAAGATGCTAAGACAAAGACGCAGGCATTTCTTGAGCAGAGGTTTGAAGCTGCTGCAGAGCTGCTTGTCACAGCTTGAGACAGCTTGAGAATCTCTCTGTGTTTATTGGTTTTTATATCCTTTTTACATACATAGGCTTTTCCATTAAATGCTGACATAAAGTTTTCTAGTAACCCATTACCTGATCAAGGACCAAGTAAATAGCAAACAGGAGAAGGAACTAATTAAAGGCAGGAAGAGATAGGAAGGAACTTAAGCATATTATCTACAGGAAGTGATAGGGAGTAACTTAATCATATTTAGGTAGGTGAGACATTAAGTCAAAAGTGTATTACCTTTTGGCTGCTTCATTAGGACAAAGGGTATCAAAAGGTTATGAGGTTTGTGGGGGGGGAATCATGGCAGTTTGCTACGCGTGCATTTTTCCCCACAGTATATAATCTTAGTACTATTACTATTGCTCTTATATTATATATATTTATATTATATTTATTAAATTTCTATACCGCCCCTCTCCCGTAGGACTCGGGGCGGTTTACAACCCAATAAAAACATATAAAACAATAAATATTTAAAATTAAATTAAATTAAATAAATACAAGGCTGTTACTAAAAACCTGTTAAAAACCCAATTCTAAAACCCGAACAGCCTTGTTTAAAAATTTAAAACCCGAGGAGATCTAGGGCCAGGCCGGCTTGATTGAAGAGATGAGTCTTCAACTCTCTTCTTTCCTTCTTTCCTTCCTTCCATCCATCCATCCATCCATCCATGGTATGCAGTGGTTAGAATGCAGCACTGCAGGCTAATTCTGCTGACTGCTGACTGCCTGCAGTTCGATTCTGACCAGCTCTGACTGCCTGCAGTTCGATTCTGACCAGCTCTGATTCAGCTGTCTATCCTTTCAAGGTCAGTAAAATGAGGACCCAGATTATTGGGGACAATAGGCTGACTCTGTAAACCGCTTAGAGAGCAGTTGGTTTGTCCCAGAGTATTTGCCATATGGGGTGTTTCTCCATTTTACTTAAGAAAGTCGGCAACATCTGTAATTTGTGGTTAATGATCAGGAACCGACATCTTTAGGGTATTTGAATGGCAGGCATTCTCGACTTACGGCTATGATGAGCAAGCTCAAATTACAGTTTTAAGTCCTAACCGTCATAAAACACGTTGGTCATGTGACTGACCCAATTTTATGACCTCTTTTGCAACTATCATTAAGAGAATGCAGTGGTCATAAAATAATCGCTGCGATCATGAAGCTAGCTAGCGCCACAGTTGAGTGAACCTACGGTTCCCTATAGGTGCAGTTTTGCTGAACCTGGAAGCAAATGCTTGTTTTTGGCAAAACCATGGTTAAAATGCGGGATTGCAGGATGGTTCAAAGGCCTGTAAATATGGCCTGGATGCCTTTTGCTTGAAGTTTGGTTGGTGTCTGGGGAGGACCACTGTCAGAACTTTGAGTTCAGATCATAAGCAGGCCCCAGTTAAATCTGTCATAACTTCAAACAGTTGCTAAGGGACTGATCGTAAGTCAAGAAAAACCTGCCAAAACTTTTTTCAGAGAAGTCCCTGTTTTATCAAAGGAATATTTGAATCCCATCACCCCTTCAGCTGACCTAGGTGTCTTTGACTCTGGTGCCAATTGTGACCCAGAGAGAATAGAACGGGATTCTTTATTGGCCAAGTGTGATTGGACACAGAAGGAATTTGTCTCTGGCGCAGAAGCTTTCGGTGTACATCCATGCAACCAAGGATGAACCATGATCATAACCATAAAATGCACTCATCGTAAATCATAAGGTACTGCACTCGATGATATGCACAGTTACTCATGCCTTCGTCACTTCCAGGCTGGACTACTGTAATGCTCTCTACATGGGGCTCCCCTTGAGGTGCACCCGGAGGCTTCAGCTAGCCCAGAATGCGGCCGCGCGGGTAGTGACTGGAGCGTCATGGCGCTCCCATGTAACACCACTCCTGCGCGAGCTGCACTGGTTGCCGGTGGCCTTCTGGGTGCATTTCAAGGTGTTAGTGACCATCTTTAAAGCGCTCCATGGCATCGGACCCGGATATCTACAGGACCGCCTTCTGCCAGCAAATACCTCCCGCCGTCCGGTACGCTCCCACAGAGTGGGTCTCCTCAGGGTGCCGTCAGCCAGACAATGTCGGCTGGCGACCCCCAGGGGGAGAGCCTTCTCTGTGGGAGCTCCAACGCTTTGGAACGAGCTCCCCCCCGAACTCTGTACGATGACGGAATTGCGTTCCTTCCGTCGAGAATTAAAAACACATCTTTTTCGACAAGCCGGCCTGGGATAGGAGCTCCAGTACCAACAAGGTCATAATTGTTTTAGGGGATCGAGCTTTTAAGATAATATATTGGGTTTTAAATGTTTCTGGGCCAAATTGTTTAATCCATTTTTAATCATTTTACTTTTTGTATGTTGATGTTTTTAATTGGGCTGTACACCGCCCCGAGTCCTTCGGGAGGGGGGCGGTATAGAAATCACAAAAATAAATAAAATAAATAAATAGTCGCAGGATACTAAATAAAAGCCATAACGTAGATCATAAGATCCAAACAACAAAGTGATAGTCATTAAGAAGCTAAGGAAATAGGTAAGAGGAAAGATGAGAAAGATAATAGTAATATAGCCCTGCTGCGTGGTTTGACATCCAGGGCATAAGAAACTGTTGTGGGAATTAGTTGTTTAGCAGAGTGATGGCATGGAGAGCGAGGTGGAAACTGTTCCAGTGTCTAGTTGTTTTGGCATGCAATGCCTTATAGCAGAGGTCCCCAACCTATGGGCCAAAGTCCACTACTAGCTTGTGGCCTCTTGGCCACTGGGCCATGTAAGTGGCTGGCAAGTGCATCCACTTGTGCACCCACACTTGCCCTCCCTCACACCGGCGCTAGCCTTGGCACAACCCTTGGTGTGAGTCTCGCTCCAGTGCTAGCCTCAGCACGATCCTCGCACCGGTGCTAGCAGCTCCATTTACGGAGCACGCATGCTCGCAGCCCCATTCATGCATACGTGCATGCAGGTACGTTTGGGTGTGTGCACATGCGAGTGTAAGGATGTCTGCTCCTCCCTTTCCCACTGAGCCGCCAACCCCAAAAGGCTGGTGACCCCTGCCTTGTAGTGTCATCTTGAGGGTGTCATGGTTTTGACAGATGAAACTATTCAAAGAACTTTGAGGCATTGTTTACCTTAAAGAATCTTTATTCGAGCAGCATAGCTTCGGCACGTAAATAGTCGAAGCCAAAACGCTGCTACCGGTAACATTGGATGTTCTTGCTTTGACAGAGGGAAGAAATTGAATCAGTTTATGTCCCGGATGTGAGGGGTCTGTAGATGTTTGCTCAACCCTCCTCCAGACCCTCACAATATACAGGCCCTCAATAGAAGGCAGGCTGGTTGCAATTGTTTTTTCTGTAGTCCTAACTATCCATTGAAGTCTGTGTCCTGTCCTATTGGGTTGCTGTGCCAAACCAGACAGTTCTTGAGGTGCAAATGACAGACTCAAGAATTCCTCCGTGGAACAACTGTCTCAACAGATCCTCGGACAATCTGAGTTGGCGCAGGAAGAACATCCTTCATTGTGCCTTTTTTGATGATGATTCTAATGTTAGGTGTCCATTTCAAGTCCTGAGAGATTCTAGAACCAAGAAACTTGAAGGTCTCTATTGTTGTTGATACTGTGTTGTCTAGTATTGTAATAGGAGGGTAGAATAGGAGGGCTTCTCCTAAAAATCTACTATATCTCTACACTTTTCAGTGTGTTCAGTTCAAGATTGTTCCAGCCGCACCACGGGGTCTGCGAGAGAGGTCTCCATTCGCTTGACTTGGCAGTCCTTTCCAGAGGCCTTTGCCTCCAATCCTCTTGCATATTCTACAACAATGGTGGCGAACCTATGGCACGCGTACCAGAGACGGCACTCAGAGCCCTCTCTGTGGCCACACACGCCGTTGCCCCAGTAGAGTTTGCCAGAGTAGCGAGCAAGTGGCATTTGGAAGCAACAGGGCAGGAAGTGAGCAAGCAAGTGGCGTTGGCCCCCCGGGGATGTCCTGCAGATGGCGAGGGACTGGCCCCTGCTGCCCTGGCCCCAGCCACAGTCACTCAGTGTGCCGTGACCACTGCAGCCATGCCCACACAGTGGGCCACGCCCCCCGCTCCCTCCGAGGGCATCACAATGCTGATGCAGCCCTGGCACATTGTGATAAATAAGTGGGTTTTGGGTTGCAGTTTGGGCACTCGGTCTATAAAGGGTTTGCCATCACTGCTCTACAATATCTAAAAAGCCTCTCCTTTTTTAGTGTACTGACTTTCCCAGACTGCCTCCTCTCCTCCCTGTCTCCTTAATGGATTGTTTTCATTTTCGTAATGTGATTTTTACCATTATTATAAATTTTGGGATTTTATACCGCCAGCCTTTAAATAAATAAAATAACAATAAAATCCCGTTGTGAGGGACCAAATTAACACATCCCTAAATCCCACATGATGAACTGAAGGGCGAGGGAGGTTTTCTGTATACCAGATCATTGCTCCCTGAAGGTATGAAATTGAGTTGTTTTTTTTTAATTGGATGTGCCCCGTTCCTGATCTGCAAATTAGACGAGTAGTTTGTTTGACATTTTATGTTGGGTTTCTTTTCTTTTTTTATAAACTATTTTTGTTTCCTGTCTCTGCGCGTTTTTATTAAAAGATTAATGTTAAATTATTGTTACAACCTGAAAGTGGGGTTTGGGGGATGCAACTTGAGATTCAAGATTGGGCCTCAGCTCTGTCTAGCCCAGGGGAAGGCAACCTTGGCTCTTTTATAACTCGTGGACTTCAACTCCCAGAATTCCTGAGCCAGCCATGCTGGCTCAGGAATAATAATAATAATAATAATAGTAATAATAATAATAATAATAATAAAGTTGGAAGGGACCTTGGAGGTTATTGAGTCCAACCCCCTGCTCAGGCAGGAAACCCTACACCATTTTAAACAAATGGCTGTCCAGTCTCTTCTTTAAAACTTCCAGTGTTGGAGCATTCACTGCTTCTGGAGGCAGGTTGTTCCACTGGTTAATTGTTCTGACTGTCAGGAAGTTTCTCCTTAGTTCTAGGTTGCTTCTCTCCTTGATTAGTTTCCATCCGTTGCTTCTTTTCCTGCCTTCAGGTGCTTTGGAGAATAGCTTGACTCCCTCTTCTTTGGGGCAGCCCCTGAGATATTGGAAGACTGCTATCATGTCCCCCCTCGTCGTTCTCTTCATTAAACTAGACATACTTAATTCCAGCAACCGTTCCTTATGTTTCATCTTTGTTGCTCTTCTCTGTACTCTTTCTAGAGTTTCAGCATCTTTTTTACATCATGGTGACCAAAACTGGATGCTGTATTCCAAGTGTGGCCTTACCAAGGCCTTGTAAAGTGGTATTAATACTTCATGTGAACTTGATTCTATCTCTCTGTTCATGCAGCCCAGCACTGTGTTGGCTTTTTTGGCAGCTGCAGCACACGGCTGGCTCCTATTTAAGGGATTGTCCACTAGGAATCCAAGATCCCTCTCACAGTTACTACTATTGAGCAAGGTAGCCCCTATACTATTCTGGGAGTTGATGTCCACAAGTCATAAAAGAGCCAAGGTTGCCTAACCCTGGTCTAGCCTGCTTATACATGTAAACTTTATTGATAGGATTCCCCTAGTGTGCAGAATCTTCAACCAGGTGAACAAAACACTTGCTGTCTTCATAAAATGAATCAGAGGATAGCTGGAAGGGACCTTGCAGGTCTTCTACTCCAGTCCTGCTCAAGCAGGCGACCCTATACTCTTTCAGAAAAGTGGCCTCACTGTTAGGAAGTTTCTCCATAATTCCAAGTTGCTTCTCTCCTTTATTAGGGTTCATCCATTGTTTTTTGTCTCCAGGCCTTTAATCATCTTAGTTGCAACAACAAATGAACCATGGAGGAACCTGGATGGCCTACTTCAGACAATAACCACTGCTCAGAAATGGTTGGGTTCCTATAACATGCTAAACCAGCCCAATGTAAGGACCCACCCCACTTTGCATCTTAAGAAGACAGAACTCTTGGAATATCTCTTCCAACAGGCATCCTTTATTAAGAGAAAATGGTTGCAGGCATTCTAGACAGGACCTGGGGCCCAAGCCCTACGGTTCAAGGTTTTAAGGGGTCCCCAGCAGCCCCACCCCACCATTTTTTCAGTGACAATCCCAGGCGTTACATTTCCACCCCCTTTTTCCTCACTGCCAGCGGAAGGGAGACTTCAGAGAGGAGTAGATGAAAGCTGATGGCCCCATTGTTATGGTTAGTCCTTTTGGTGGTATCCACATTCAATCCCTTTGAAGTTGTACCAAAGGAAGTGAGGGCCATAAAACCCCTTTGTTCACCCGCCTTCCCTTCATCGTATGACAGAATCCAGAGAGGGCAGAAATGGGTTTTTCCATAGTCAATAACTAGAGATGAAATATAATTGGATTCTGACACCAGCCCCGTTTTAGCCTAGCCTTGAATGTTAGTTGAATCAAGGCAGAGATTTTCCAGGTTCCAGGATAGGTTGTAGCTTCGCTGCTTGTTTCTAGGCTGGGTCTGCCCACCTCCCGTCCTTTGCAAGGAGATTGGCAGATGGACTAATAGGGTCTCCGATTTGTACACTGAGATCATTATCAAGTAGATCAGTGGTTCTTAACCTGGGCGATATCGCCCCCCAGGGGGCGATTTCATTTTTCATGGGGGCGATGGAACAAAAAGGGGCGATGTGGGGGTGAAAGAACAAAAAGGGGGCGATACGGGGGCGATGGAGCGAGAAGTTTGGGGGACACTTTTGAGACTTTTTCGTACAGTGAATCGCTGCATATCTGTCTTACAAAAACATCAGATTGCTCGCTATTAGCGGATTGAATTGTGTTTTCAAATGTTCCTCCAGCTAGCTTCAATACAGAATGCAGTACATATGTGAATACACATTGCATATCTTCATGCGCGTTGCACAGCAGCCTCTACCCATACAGTGGCGCGCCACTGGCCAGAATGGGCAGTGATGGAGGCGGGAGCGCTTCTTTCGAAACATTGCATGCTGAGTGGCTGTCCCCTGTGACGTCAGTTGTAATGTCAACGTAACTGTTGAAAACAGGTTTATCAACGTCCGCGTGTGTTTTTCTAGTGTGCGTGACTATATATACTTTCTTCAAATCTTAATTTAGTTCCAGAGTTTTTGTCTTGAAATTCTTAGTTCCTGCATGGCGGTTTGTTCTTATGCCCTTTTTATATTTCTTTTTTAAATTTCATTTGTAATTCAATCATTAAATGTTACTGTTTTTCTTTTCGGGCATTTCACTTTCTTGCAATTGAATTTTCTTTTCAGTGGTCATTACATTTAAGTGTCTTGAACAAATAAGATAATAATGAAATACATGTATCACGAAGTTTGGGAATAAAGTGACGGGTAATGGGTGATCACCTCGAGGATCGACTAGTGCAACACTCTCTACATGGGGCTGCCCTTGAAGAGTGTTCGGAGACTACAATTAGTGCAAAATGCAGCTGCGTGAGCAATTGTGGGCCTTCCACGTTGTGCCCACATTTTACCAACCCTCCGTACGCTGCATTGGTTGCCTATCGGTCTCCGAGCGCAATTCAAAGTGCTGGTCATTACCTATAAAGCCCTATATGGCTCTGGACCAGGATACTTACGGGACCGTCTTCTGCCACATACTTCCCTACGACCGGTGAGAGCGCACAGGGTCGGCCTCCTCCGGGTCCCGTCAGCGAAACAATATCATTTGGCAGGTCCTAGGGGGAGGGCCTTCTCTGTTGTGGCGCCCGCCCTCTGGAACCAACTGCCCCCTGAAGTCCGCGTTTCCCCCACTCTCCCGGCCTTCCGAAAGAACCTTAAAACTTATCTTTGCCGGCAGGCCTGGGGATGATTGTGGGTTGTTGTTTGAAAGTTGTACGTGTGTTGGGTGTTTATTTTTAATATTTTGATTCGACTTAGATTCTTTGATGTTTTGTATATGTTGTAAGCCGCTCCGAGTCTCCAGAGAGGAGCGGCATACAAGTCAAATAAATAAATAAATAAATAAATAAATAAATAAATAAATAAATAAATAAATAAATAAATAAATAAATAAATAAATAAATAAATAAATAAAATTTTTCGCACAGTTGAGAAATGGGGAAAAGACTGGAAATAAATTATTGGCATCGATATGTCGTGATGACAATTTTAAAGAAAACAAAAAAGGGGGTTGCATAAATTGAAGAATTGTTTCCTATGTTGTGATTGAGAGGTTATGTTGGGGGAGGGGGGGCGATGACAACTTCCTCATTGGCTCAAGGGGGGGTCAATTCGTTCAAAAAGGTTAAGAACCACTGAAATAGAGCGATGAAAATAAATACAGATAGTCCTTGACTTACAACAGTTCATTTAGTGACCATTCAAAGTTACAACGGCACTAAAAACATGACCATTTTTTCACACTCACAACCACTTCAGCCTCCCCTTGGTCATGTGATCAAAACTCAGACACTTGGCGACTGACACATATTTATGACGGTTTGCCGTGTCCCGGGGTCATGCGATAATCTTTTGTGACCTTCTGACCAGCAAGGTCAATGGGGAAGCTGGATTCACTTCGCAAACTGTGTCACTAGGTTCACAACGGCAGTGATTCGCTTAACAGCTGGCAAGAAAGGTCACAAAATGGGGCAAAGCTTACTTAAATGCCCTTCTTAGTGACAGAAATTTTGGGCTCAGCTGTGATCTTAAGTCAAAGACTACTTGAAAAAACAATTTGGGCAGGTGGGCTCTTTGCGAAGAAGGGGGACGGATTGTCTGGAAGGGGAGGGATATTTAGCTGTGCTGGAACTATTCTTAGAAAGATGCTAGAACTGTTCAGGATACAATCATTCAGTCTATGCCAGGGTTATAGGCAACCTTGGCTCTTTTATGACTCGTGGACTTCAACTCCCAGAATTCCTGAGCCAGCCATGCTGAGGGGAGAGGGAGAGGTTTCCAAGCTGAGCCATGCTGGCTCAGGAATTCTGGGAGTTGAAGTCCACCAGTCATAAAAGAGCCAAGGTCGCCTACCTCTGGCTTAGGCCTAGGCCGCTTTATGACTCGTGGACTTCAACTCCCAGAATTCCTGAGCCAGCATGGGGGAACTATGGCCCCCTCATGACTCATGGACTTCAACTCCCAGAATTCCTGAGCCAACATGGGGAAACTATGGCCCCCTCATGACTCGTGGACTTCAACTCCCAGAATTCCTGAGCCAGCATGGCTCAGCTTGGATACCTCTCCCTGTCCCCTCAGCATGGCTGGCTCAGGAATTCTGGGAGTTGAAGTCCACCAGTCATAAAAGAGCCGAGGTGGCCTAGCCCTGGCCTAGGCCTAGGCCGCTTTATGACTCGTGGACTTCAACTCCCAGAATTCCTGAGCCAGCCTGGCTCAGCTTGGAAACCTCTCCCTTTCCCCTCAGCATGGCTGGCTCAGGAATTCTGGGAGTTGAAATCCACCAGTCATAAAAGGGCCAAGGTTGCCTACCCCTGACCTAGGCCTAGGCCGCTTTATGACTTGTGGATTTCAACTCCCAGAATTTCTGAGCCAGCCTGGCTCAGCTTGGAAACCTCTCCCTTTCCCCTCAGCATGGCTGGCTCAGGAATTCTGGGAGTTGAAGTCCACGAGTCATAAAAGAGCTAAGGTTGCCTGGTCTACACTGTCCCACTCACTGACACAAACATGTAATGGTGGTTTAGTGGGTTTATTAATATTCCCCAGAAATTCCCTTCACCAAAAACCCAGAACTGTCCCAATTAAGTCCAGCCACAAGCAGGCCAATGTTAGTCCACAGAGCAATGGCCAATGAGTCCACAAAGCATTTTGAAAGTTTCTCAAACAAGATAAACCCACCAGGCAAAATCAAATTCACAACTCAAGAGGATTCACAAGGCTTTATCCAAGGCATGGGGTCAATCCAAAAGCAAGGCGGGAATCACAACAGCCTGAAAACACACAGCTAGGAAATGAACACATTGTTCCCAGCATTGCCTCCATCTGTCTGCTGTGCTAAATAGCTAGCTTCTGGTGCAGCCCATCAAGAAGGGTGAGGAGTTCTCCTCTTAAATAATCAGGCTGACCTTCTCTGCTCCTGCCTTTTCTCTGCCCTACGTGTTCTTGGATCGGATGCAGAAGGCAGTTCCTCTTCCTCATCCCTGACCGGCTGCAGCTGCATGCTTTCCCCACCTGAAGCCTAAGGGCTGTCCTGCTGCAGCTGTGCTTCAGCCAAATCCCTCTCAGACGGCTGCTCGGCGCCATTGACCACCTCTCCTCCTGATGTGCCCTGAATTGGTTCATCCTCCTCCGAGCTGACATCTGGAGAGGCATATGGGAAAGTGTCCAGGGGAATCATCACACAGTCTCCTGCTTTTTCCTTAGACTCTTCGCATCACCATTTGTAAATTGGAGAAGGGTAAAGACATGAGATGTTTTTCGTTCATGCTGGTGAGGCTGCAAACTTGGTTCTCATCCCGTAAGATCAATGGACGAAGTGATTAAAGTTCCAATTAGGATGAAAGAGATGCTCAGTGGACAGTCTAGTCATCCTTGAAAGCCAGCAGAGCACAGCCACAACAGCAAGCCCACCACAAGTATCCCTGATGTTCTCAGAGTTCTTAATTCAGCCCCCTCTTCACCAGAAGCAAGCGTGTTTGCTATATTTTTTGCTATTTTTCTCATCAATTTAGACAACCAAAGTTTCTTAAACATGGAGAGCTAGCTTGGAAGAAAATGCAAACAATGGTTAGATTTCTTAATTAGCAGGAAGCTTCATGGCTAGGAGACTATTGGTCCTATTGAAAATACTTTAATCTTATTTGGAGCACTTCAAGTGGAACAACCCAAGCCCTCGTTTGGGAATTGGCCAGGGCTGGGTTCTCTTGGAGGAGGGCGAGCAAAAAAAAACAACTTTTTTTAGAAAGAAAGTTGAGAAATCCTATTGAATTTTCTGAGTTCTCTCTCGATTTAAGAAAACTTGTTTTGAATATGTCTTTCCAAGGAAAAGTTATTATGTCTAAGAGATTCTCAGTCATCCAGATCAGGGTTGTCCCAAAGATGCTTTTTCAGGCGGCAACTGGACTTTCTTGTTTTTCTTTGAAGACGTTTCGCTCCTCCTCCAAGCAGCTTCTTCAGCTCTGACTGGATGGTGGGGAATGGAAGGATTTATACTCCTGGCAGACAGCTGGTCATTTGCATTCTTTTTAGAGAGCTGTTGGAGCCATTTGGAGGTTTACTCTAAAAATGCCAATGACCAGCTGTCTGCCAGGAGTATAAATGTGCATGCGTGGTTCGGGTTGTCGTGCTGCGCATGCGCGGTTCGGGCTGTCGTGCTGCGCATGCGCGGTTTGAGGCGTCGCACGCACATCACACATGCACAGTTTGGACCATTGCATGAGCATGGCGCATGTGTGGTTCGGGCCGTCGCGCACACGCCACGCATGCGCGGTTCGGGCCGTCACGACGCGCATGCGTGGTTCGGGCCGCCACGACGCGCATGCACAGTTCGGGCCGTCATGCGCGCGCCGCGCATACGCAGCGCAGGGTGGGGTCGCGCCGCACATATGCGGCGCAGGGCGGGGTCTCAGCCTGAAAAAGGTTGAGAACTGCTGCCCTAGTCCTTCTTTTGTCTAGACTGGCCAAACCCAAGTCCTTTAACCGTTCTTCATATGTCTTAGTCTCCAGGCTTTTGATCATCTCAGTTGCTCTTCTCTGCACTTTTTTTTCCCTAGAGTCTCAACATCTTTTTTTGTAATGTGGTGACCAAAACTGGATGCAGGATTCCAGATGTGGCCTTACTAAAGGTTTTGTAATCTTTACTGACCCTTCTTTGAGTCAATGCAAATACCTTTTAAAAAAAATGCAGAATTGGGGAGGTGATGTTGATTTCCTCCAGAAATTTATATTGACTTGATCGGAACGATTGTCGTCATTTTGGAAAATGTTGCATGCATTTCGGTCGTTTATAATGGAACATTAGGGATACTTTCCATTCATGCAAACCAGTATAGAAAACATTTCTTTTTATATCAGTGTTTCTCAGCCTCAGCAACTGTAAACTAGGGTGTGGACTTCAATACCGCAAATTCCCCAGCCCAACACTGGAGAACTCTGGAGTTGAAGTCCACATATCTTAAAAGTTATCGAGGTTGAGAAACATTGCTTTATAGGATGTCTGGGAAGAATAGCTTTTGAAATATATATATATATATATATATATATATATATATATATATATATATATATATATATATATATATATATATATATATATTGTTTAAAATTGTTGACAATATATATATAGAATAGCATCGGCATACACAGAGGCATGGATCCTGCTGGGCTAAAAAGCTCAAGGTAGATTTGTAGAGAATTGTATTTACTGTTAGCCCAGTTGATTTAGAAACAACTGCATATGGGGGCATCCCTTAATCTCTGCTCCGGTAATCCATTATATGATGTACCTGCTGTCCTGTGTTGAACCACTTATCTTGAGGCTGCCCTATTTTGCATTTCCTTTCTTACTTCTATTAGCAGCCATTTATTATGAAAGATGTTGTGTCAGCAGGGGTAGAAGATTCACGGTTCTTAATCCATTGCCCTTACAGCTTCCAGAGGCATTGTTGCACATTTCAGCGTGAGGTGGATAGAAGATGTTCGGCACACATACGCTAGGACAGGGGTAGGCAACCTCGGCTCTTTTATGATGCCTGGACTTCAGCTCTCAGAATTCCTGAGCCAGCCACGAGTCATAAAAGAGCTGAGGTTGCCTACCCCTGCACTAGGAGATATCCATGAAAAATAGCGAACAGCGTGTAAAATATACCCGTGTTTCCCCTAAAGCAAGACAGGGTCACACTTTCTTTTTATCCCCAAAAGCCCCACTATGTCTTACTTTCGGGGTACAGCTTATATTGATTGGAAAACAATTGTCAGTTTTATTTTAAGTATTTTAAGTATATTAAGTATTTTAAGTATTTAAGTATTTTAAGCAGGAGGCGGAAGTGGGCAGGAGTAATATGTCTTACTTTCGTGGTACGGCTTATATTAGCCGACCCCCTGAAAACCCCGATACGTCTTACAATCGGGGTGTCTTACTATCGGGGAAACACGGGGTATAAAATTTTTTTTTTAAAAAAGTAAGTTTGCTGCACATGGGTTGCAGACATTGAGGTGACCATTAGATGGCAGCAAAGCCACACAGAATACCCTTAGCTTCTTGCTGCTCTCTTGTGGGGGTCTGGAGTTCTGCAAGCTAGATCGAATTTGAGACTCTTTGCAGTGTGCTGACTTTTAGCAGAAAGAGAGTGGAATGAACGGTAGGGGAGTGATAGCCACTTGGCCATATGTACTTCTGCTCCCAAAAGGTTATAGCAATGTCCTAGAATAGAATGTCCTGAAAGGTCCCCCCCCTTTTTTTTGTCTTAAAAAATAAGTCCAGCAAGTGATTTTCCTGGGACCTTTATTGGATGGGTCTCCTTGGTTTTTGTCAGGCCTCCGTCTGAGCCTGAATCAGAGGAGGAAATGGAGCCAGAACAGGACCTTATCCAGGCCGAGGGAGAGGTGTCTGTGGTTCGGAGGACTGTGGGGAAGAGCAGGCCGAGGCAGGCAGGGAAGGAGAGGGAGGAAGAGAGGGTGAGAGGGAGGAAGAGAGGGGAAGAGAGGGTGAGAGGGAGGAGAGGGGAAGAGAGGGTGAGAGGGAGGAAGAGAGGGAGGAGAGGAGAAGGGAGGGGAGAGGGAAGGCGAGCAAGAGAGGGAGAGGGGGGAGAGAGATGAAGAGAGGGTGAGAGGGAGGAGAGGGGAGAGAGGGAAGGAGAGCGAGAGGGAGGGAGGGAGGAAGAGAGGGTGAGAGGGAGGAAGAAAGGGAGGAGAGGGGAAGAGAGGGTGAGAGGGAGGGAGGAGAGGGGAAGAGAGGGTGAGAGGGAGGAAGAGAGGGAGGAGAGGGGAAGGGAGGGAGCGAGAGAGGGAAGGAGAGCGAGAGGGAGGGAGGGAGGAAGAGAGGGTGAGAGGGAGGAAGAAAGGGAGGAGAGGGGAAGAGAGGGTGAGAGGGAGGGAGGAGAGGGGAAGAGAGGGTGAGAGGGAGGAAGAGAGGGAGGAGAGGGGAAGGGAGGGAGCGAGAGAGGGAAGGAGAGCGAGAGGGAGGGAGGGAGGAAGAGAGGGTGAGAGGGAGGAAGAAAGGGAGGAGAGGGGAAGAGAGGGTGAGAGGGAGGGAGGAGAGGGGAAGAGAGGGTGAGAGGGAGGAAGAGAGGGAGGAGAGGGGAAGGGAGGGAGCGAGAGAGGGAAGGAGAGCGAGAGGGAGGGAGGGAGGAAGAGAGGGTGAGAGGGAGGAAGAAAGGGAGGAGAGGGGAAGAGAGGGTGAGAGGGAGGGAGGAGAGGGGAAGAGAGGGTGAGAGGGAGGAAGAGAGGGGAAGAGAGGGTGAGAGGGAAGAGAGGGGAAGGGAGGAGGAGGGAGGGAGGGAGAGAGAGAAGCTGAAAACAATAGTTTGAGAAAAGTCGCCTTGTAGCTGCAGGCTGGCAGTTCCCATGTATGCCATTTGCCAAGTCCTGTAACATTTCTTTTTTACAGCAGAATAAATTCCTTTTACCAGCTTATATGGATTTGGGGAGCTATATATCATTTTTTTTTACAAGGAATTGACAGTCCCAGCCTTGCTTTACTACCTCTGCTTTCATTTGATTCTTCACCACTGCCTTTTCTGGGCTCCAGGATTTGGTGGTGAAAACGCAGGCAGAATGCAGCCCTACCCCACCTTGCCTCGTAATTTTTGAGCTTAGCCTGAACTTTCGAATCAGATTCTTTTCTTTGAATTAAAATAAAAACATGGAAGAAGGAATTAGGAAATTTGAATATAAGTGTTTGGCTGATGAGAGATCTTACCTGATGAACAGAGGTGCAGATAATTTTAAGCAATAAATGCATGCGCTTTTCAAGGCCTGCATTTGAGTGTCTTTGGTGCTTTTGACTTGTTGGCTAATCTTGACTGTTTTGACAATTCCCAGCTATCAGTTACAGGTAGTAACTTACAACAGTTCATTTAGTGACCATTCAAAGTTACAACAGCACTGAAAAATGATTGTTTTTCACTATTATGACCTTTGCAGCTGTGAATGCCCCAACACTGGAAGTTTTTAAGAAGAGACTGGACAGCCATTTGTCTGAAATGGTATAGGGTTTCCTGCCTGAGCAGGGGGTTGGACTAGAAGACCTCTAAGGTCCCTTCCAACTTTTTTATTTTATTGTTGTTGTTGTTAACTGCTTTCCTAGATTTCATGTGTGCCCATTGGACTCATTTACCCAGTGACATTTGCCGGGCTGGGCCTAGAATCTCAACCTGCACAACGAGGGTAATTTCCAAGCACCTGTTTGGGGGGGCTTTGAATAAACACTTGTAGACTTGTGGCTGTACGTGTGTGGGTATGTGGGGAGCAGGGCAGCACAGACCATTGCCTTTCCGTGGTCAAACACTACCTATCGTTGCATGCCCTTTTTCAACTACAGTGAGATTTTATTTATTTATTTATTTATTTTGACTTATATGCCGCCCTTCTCCCCAGACTCAGGGCAGCTCACAACAAGAATACAAGTACAAAAATATAAATCAATTAAAATAGTAATATATCATATAAAAACTATATAACTATTACCACTCATACAACATACAGTCCCAATCAAAGGCCCAGGGGCAGAGCACAGCTCACAAGCCCCAGGCCTGTCTGCATAAATGTGTTTCTAACAGTTTTCAGAAAGCTAGGAGGGAGGGAGGGAGCAGTACGAACCTCTGAGGGAAGTTGGTTCCAGAGGGCTGGGGCAGCAACAGAGAAGGCCCTAGCCCTAGGTCCCGCCAGACGACATTGTCTAACAGACGGGACTCGTAGGAGGCCAACCCTGTGTGCCCTAACCGGTCGCTGGGATTCATGGAGCAGAAGACGGTCCCGCAAGTATCCTGGCCCATTGCCATAAAGGGCTTTATAGATCATAACCAACACTTTGAATTGTGTTCGGAGACCAATTGGTACCCAGTGCAGCTCACGGAGGGCTGGAGTGATATGAGCATGTCTTGGGAGACCCAAGACGGCTCGCATGGCCGCATTCTGGACTACTTGCAGTCTCTGGACATTCTTCAAAAGATGCTAAAAACTTTGCCTTATTTCACACATCCAGGTGAATTCTGCGTCATTTCCACTTCTTAGCGATATGAAGCAGTGCCTATTTCAATAGATTAAACATTAAAAGGGGGAATCCTGTCCTCTTGTATGTTGGGAATGAGAGATAGCCTGTTAGCTTGAAGAGCAGACTAACTTCAGGCACGCGTGCTTGACTTGAAAACAAGACGCGTAGAAAGTCCCCACCTGGTTGTAAAGAAAACTTAAGAACGTAGGAGCGGTTCTGCTGGATCCAAGTCTAGCGTGTTGTTTCGGCCAGTGACCAACCGGGTGCTTCCTGGGGGCTTTCGAGCAGGAGAGCCCCCCCACCTCACTTTCCCCAACAGTTCTTCTAGACTTTGGATTTGGTGCTTTCTGCCCCCACCCTGATGGAAAGATGGATCTTGAAGATCGATGGCCTTGATACCCCATCCAACTTAGGAGCCGAGCCCCAACATTCGTTGAGGCCGACGATTAATTATGAGCTGCTGCAGAAGTGCTTTTTTCTGCCTGCCCTAAATCTCTTTTGAATTAGTTTTAGCGGTGGACCCCTGAAGGTGGAGAAAATTTCCCCTTTCCAACGTCTTCAAAGAAAAATAAGAAAGTCCAGTTGCCTCTTGAAAAAGCATCTTTGGGACACTTTCTCCAGGCCACACCTGAGTTTACGCACCTCAGTCATGCCCTTCCTTCTAAGCTCAACATTCCCAAGTGTCCCACATCTTTTCTCGGAAGGAAGATCTGGATTTCTGTTCCCCCATCCCTCTCTGATAGTCCCATTGCCTGTAGTGGGAGGGGGTTGAACGTGCCCATCTAGAAGGCACCGACATTGCCGAAATGGGGACCCCAAAAGGGTTATCTGTAACGTTTCCTTGTGAGGATTTCACTAGCATAGCTATCTGTGTATCTGTGGTTTGAATGGATTCTGTCTTGTTTATTGATATTGTATTGTGTATTTTCCATCTTCAATCAGAATAGAGCTGGAAGGGATCTTGGAGGTCAAGCAGGAGGTCCTATACTAGTGATGGAGACTGAGTGCCCAAACTGCAACCCAAAACCCACTTATTTATCGCAAAGTGCCAGGGCTGCATCAGTATTGTGGTGCCCTCAAGGGGGGTGTGGGGGCGTGGCCCACTGGGTGGGCGTGGCTGCAGTGGTCACGGCAGACTAGGTGAGCGTGGCCGGGGCCATGGCGGCAGGGGCCAGTCCCTCGCCATCTCCGGGGCATCCCTGGGGGGCCAACACCGCTTGCCCACTCACTTCCTGCCCTGTTACTTCCAAACTCCACATGCTCGCTACTCTGGCGAACTGTGCTGGGGCAACGGCGCGCGTGCCCACAGAGAGGGTTCTGAGTGCCGGTTCGCCACCACTGCCGTATACCATTTCAGCCAGGTGGCTGTCCAGTCTTTTTAAAACCCTCCAGTGATGGACTACCTACAACTTCTTGAAGGAAGCTGTTCCACTGGTTAGTTTTTCTCACTGTTAGGAACTTTCTCCTTAATTCCAGGTTGCTTCTCTCCTTGATTGGTTTCCATCCATCGTTCTTGTCTTGCCTTCTGGTGCTCTGGAAAATAAATTGAACCCCCACCTCTTTGTGGCAGCCCCTCAAATCCTGGAACACTGCTATCATGTCCCCCCTAGTCCTTCTTTTCTGTAGACTGGCCATTCCCAAATCCTGCAGCCATTCTTCATATGTTTTTGTCTCCAGGCATGTTAGTTGCTCTTCTCTGTACTTTTTCCAAAATCTCAACATCTTTTTGGTAATGTGGTGACCAAAACTGGATGTTGTATTCCAGGTGTGGCCTTACTAAGGATTTATAAAGCAGCGCTAATACTTCACGTGATTTTGATTTCATGCTTCTGTTTACGCAACCATGGATTGTATTAGCTTTTTGTTGTTGTTCGTTTGAAATTGTAAGCCTCCCAGAGTCTTGTTGGATTTGGGTGGGGCTTAAATCTAATTAAATAAATGAAATGTCTTGAGTCTAGTGTGACGGTGGCCTTTGAGGTTGCTGGCACACAGCGCAGTCCCTTGGGTGCTGCGGCGTTCCCAGGCAGCACTCCAAGAAACATTATGCGCCTATAGTCCATAATACAAATGTCCAAATGAAATTACATATTGTGTAGCAAGTGCTGAGATAAAATACCTATGGAAGGTTTTAGCTTTCAGCTCCTCCAGAGAATATTTACAGGCAAAAGCGTGGAGGTTGTTTCCAGCCTTTAAAAAACCATCTCAGCCACCCAGTTATGGGCTGGGTGGCAAAAGCACTGATTAATTGACACGTAAATGTTGGTTTATCCTGCCTGCCTCCAATGGGACGATTCCGTGCAGAGCGGCGAATTGGAGCCGTGCAGGGCAACTCCCCAGCAGATAGACGGGGTCAGCAGTGGGTGGAATAAGTGAGTTCTGGTGGAGAGCTGGTGTGTCAAAAGCTTTGGTTGCAGGGTCCCCCTCCGGGGGGGGGGTGGATTTCCGTTCTCCGGATCCCAGCCAGAATCCTGCCTTCCTTAGACAGCAGAGAGAATGTAATGTGGGCATAATAGGTTACAAGAGGATCTTTTCAACACTGCGTGCTGTTTGTCTCGTTAACTATTTATTTAAGTAATGGGCACGGAGGGGGAGAGCCGTCTGCCAAGCGACTCCACTCTTCCAAGGCTCGCCAGCATCCTTTCCTTTGCATACTAACCGATGAATAATTAAGAGCTGTCTATTTATTGTGCAAAGCAGATGGGCAGCATCTGCCATGCTGGACCCAGGGGAGGAGATGGCCTTGATTCACCACATGGTGGAGAGGTCTGGGGCTTTGGTTGGGAAGGCAACCGGGATCCCTTCTGGTCTCCATTTCTAACTGGATGTGTCGTCTCCCTGATGGTTTTACCCAAGGAAAAGCATGGAGGAATGGAGACGGGAGCCTTACAGATCCTGCAAGGGAAGCTCCTGCAGAGTTTTGAGCATCCTGGCGGCTTGAGTGGCACGTTCACGCCTGAGTTACCAGGGTGGGTGGGGGGGGGGAGAATGCAGCAGCTAGAAACTGATCAGAATTCGGCTTCCCAAGGAGATGAAAAAAGATGAAACAAACTACAGGTAGTCCGCAACTTGCCACAATTCCTTTAGTGACTGTTCAAAGTCACAGGGGCACTAAAAAAAAGGGGACTTATGACTGTGTTGCAAAGGGACGGTCTTTGCAGCATCCCCCGTGGTCAAAATCCAGACGCTGGGGAACTGGTTCATGTTTATGACCGTTGCAGTGTCCTGCGATCACACGATCCTCTTTTGCCACGTTCTGACAAGCAAATTCAATGGGTTAATTAAGCCAGATTCACTTAACAACCAGGTTACTAACTTAACGACCGCAGGGATTCACTTAACAACTGTGGCAAGAAAGGTGGTGAACTGGGATAAATCTCACTTAACAAATGTCTCACTTAGCAAGAGAAATGTTGGGCTCAATTTTGGTCATACGTTGAGGACTACCTGTATTTCCTTCCTTCCTTCTTTCCTTCCTTCCTTCCATTCCCTTCGTTCCCTCCATCCCTCCTTTCTTCCTTCCCTCCCTGCCTCCCTCCCTTCCTTCCCTCATCCCTCCCTCCCTCCTTTCTTTCCCTCCCTCCCTCCCTCTCTTCCTTCCTTTCCTTCCTTCCATCCTTCCTCCCTCCTTCCTTTCCATCCCTCCCTCCCTCCCTCCCTTCCTTCCTTCCATCCTTCCTCCCTCCTTCCCTCCCTCCTTTTTTCAGTTATGCTGTAATTTCAAGCGGTTAATAAATGAACTGTTTTAAGTCAAGGATTACCTATGTTTTTCTGGGGACTACCAAAGGCATGCTTTATAATTATATTCCCAGATTTATCTCATTCTGTAACTCTAGCAAGTCCAAGCACTTATAATACAATACATCTAGAGACTACACACACGTGCACACGAACACACATTCACACACATTCTTATACTAACTGGTTTGAGCAGTAAGGGTTTAGAGAAACCGGTGTGTGTGTTCGGCCACTCTCTGAACTTGAAATACAAACCTGCAATGGAAGAGCAGCATATGCTTTTAAAAAATTAATATAAGGAATAAAAAAATGTAATGCCAAACAGTTGGGATCGAAAAAATAAATTGAATGCAATTTTTTTTTTAAAAAAAATGTAACCTGTCGGATTCTGCAACTGAATTTTAATGGAAAGTGATGTAAATAAGAAAATAGTTTTAGCCCCTTGTGGGATCCAAAGGCCCTTGTCTAAACAAGTAAAACGATTAACTTTTAAAACTTATGCAAATAACCAGTGGAAATAGAAACTATATTGGGTTGAAAGTACGAATCAATATGGGTAAGACGTGACAGATAAGACAACAGCATCCTTCTACATAATTTGGCTTTTCTGCAGCCATTTTACACATCCTATTGTTTCTTTATTCCCACTCATCATGTCTTCTTCTTTTTTTTAATCAAAAATGTATCGTCATTGCATTTTATCAAAAAATGTGTGGTCATTGTGCGTCTGTGCTTTGTGGTAGAAGCAAATAAATTGTATTCCCCACAATTGGAAGGCACGTTTCCTCAGGAGATTCAGATGCATCAGAAGACATAAAGAGTTCCCAGTTTATATTTCGTTCAATCTGCATATTGACTTTATTAATGAAATCCCATTCCTGTTTGCCTCTCGGTCTTCAGCATCTCCGTGGATTGTTTAGGCCAGTGTTTTTCAAACTTGGCCCTTTTATGATTTGTGGACTGCTGAGTAATTCTGGGAGTTGAAGTCCACACGTCATAAAAGGGCCAAGTTTGAAGACTTCTGGTTTATGCTTAGCAGGAAGACATTCCTTGTCCCTTGTCCCCTGGACCCTCCAAGCACCTGCAGGTTTCCACCAGGCAGAATTTAACTGTATTTCACTGGCTTGGAGAGTTCACCCATGCCCGGTAAGGAGGAAAAGTTCAGAGGGGGCATAGGATAAGAGGCAAATTATTACATTGTAATGGTTAGCAGACATGAAGGGTGAATAAACAAAAGGTTTCTTTGTAGTGAATAGAGGAAGTGAAAGTAATAAACCTGCATGCATATCTCCCCCTTCCCCTTGGGAGTATGGCAGCATCCAGGGAAGGGTAAGAATTGGTTTTAGATCAGAGAAGAGTCATATATGAAGGTGTTGGGGACACCAGGAAGGAACTCCTTCCATGGGCTTCTTCAGTAGTTGGACTGCTCTCGTTAAAGGGGGAGACCTGATCTTGGGAAACAGTAGGAGAAGCTCTCTTGTTCTAAGGGAGATCTGGAGAAATGCCCACAATTTCCCAGCCACTAACTTGAGTGGAGGACTAGAAGAAAAGTAAGCTGAGAAAGTCTATTAGATCTCTCTGGATTAGGTCTGCACTGTGCTATTCGGGTTCTCCTTGTGTCAGGCCTGCCCCAGCTGGGTCCCTGGGAAAGAAAGACCCTCGACTCCCATTTGTTGGAAGTGATAGGATACAGAATTTCCCCTTCTCCCCGGGCCTCCCCCCCCCAAAAAACCTGGTCTGTCTTCATCCAATGGTGTACCGTGTAAGTGTTATGGGAGCAAGTCAGGGGTTTGGTGCAATATTGGTGCATTTCGCATTCCTTTCCCGGGCTCCACTGCCTTGAAGATAGGAACAGGCCAGTTCTTGCACCTCTGGCTTCCATCAAACCTGTAACACACACAAAGAAACACACAGCCCTTGCTGTTTTCTACCCTCTGCATGCCAGTTGCCTCCTTCCTCTCCCTACCTTCCCCAAACAATTTATGACAGGGGTCTTCAAAGTTGGCCCTTTTCTGACTTGTGGACTTCAACTCCAAGAATTCCTCAGCCAGACACGCTGGCTGAGGAATTCTGGGAGTTGAAGTCCACAAGCCAGCGTGCCTGGCTGAGGGATTCTGGGAGTTGAAGTCCACAAGTCAGAAAAAGACCCAAGTTTGAAGACCCCCTGATTTATGACAAGAGGCCAGCAATACACTAAGCTGAAGAGGGCAGATCTGACAACGTATTTGTATTATTTCCATTAGAACACAAGAAGCATAGTTGGTCCTTCTCGTCTGCCTCCCCCTGCCCCGCCCAATTCAGGACCCTACCCTTCCCAACCTGGAACCTACCAGATATATTTCCCCAGATTTCGGTGAGGTTGGCGAAGAGCTATAGACGCTGCCAGTCCCAAGCGATTTCCAGTTCAGAAGGCTTAAGTCACTCAACAGATGCTCTAGCTACATAGCCTGGATGCTTAACAGCTGCTGGTGGGCAATCCCATAAACTTGTCACATTTGTTTTTAAAGCCATCTGTGTTCCCCAAGTTGTGTTTCTTCATTGTTTTGGAATCTGCCTTCCACACCTTGTTAATTCCTGCCCACCGGGGAAAAAAAATCGTGAAAAATCAATGGCTGAATTAGAATCTGATGTTTGCCGGTGGAAACGTTGACATTGTAAAGATAAATGCGTTTCCTACAAAGGGGTGGGGGAGTGGGGGTGTTCCTTGGGAAATCAGATGCACATCTGGAATTCTAGAGTCTGCTTCCTCCCCCCCCATACACAGCCTCCACGCTCATTGAGTTGTGACGTTGAACAAGTTGATTAAATCTTGCATGTGTTTAAGTACAATATTTCTTTTGTGAATCAAAACGACAGTTGGCGTCAACTTGTCGAAATGAGTCAAGAGGGCCTAATCGCATTAACATGACTTGTCGAATCAACAGTTTGAAGCAGATGTTGCAAGATGGATGCACACCGCTATTTTGTAAACCGACATTGCTAGGTTCAGATAACGCGAACCCCCAAAACAAAACATAAGAACATGGAATTGTGTTTGAACCAGGGTCAATAAAGACTGGAAATGCTATTCAGACATTAGGTTAGATCCATCCCCTTTTCAGGTTCCCCGTTGCCCATTGCCAACCACAAATATTCCCAATCAACAAAAAAAGACAGGCCAGATGGAAGAGATGTGGCTGAAAGCCAAAAGTAATGTATCTGTATTAATTCATTTAAATACATAAAGGGTAGAAAGCCACCCAGGCTGTTCTCCAATATATCTCTGGGGCTGAACAGAATAACAGAGTTGGAAGGGACCTTGGAGGTCATCTAGTCCAACCCCCTGCTCAGGCAGGAAACCCTATACCATTTCAGACAAATGGCTGTCCAATCTCTTCTTAAAAACTTCCAGTGTTGGAGCATTCACAATTTCTGGAGGCAGGTTGTTCCACTGGTTAATAGTTCTCACTTTCAGGAAATTCCTCCTTAGTTCTAGGCTGCTTCTCTCCTTGGTTAGTTTCCATCCGTTGCTTCTTGTCCTGCCTTCAGGCGCTTTGGAGAATAGCTTGACTCCCTCTTCTTTGTGGCAGCCCCTCAGATACCGGAACGCTGCTATCATGTCCCCCCTCGTCCTTCTTTTCAATAGACAAAACATAGCCAATTCCTGCTACTGTTCTTTATATATTTTAGCCTCCATCCCCGTAATTTGTGGCTCTTCTCTGCACTCTTTCTAGACTCTTGTCACCTTTTTTATCTTGTAGCAACCAGAACTGGATGCAGTGTTCCAAGTGTGGCCTTACGTATCACAGGCCATTTTTGCTGATCCTTCAATTTATCTAGCTGCTGACTCAGCTACTTTTTCTTCCTTTTCAGAAGTTGGGAGCTTTGCAAAAGCATTTCCTTACATTAGAAATTGAAGGCTAAATCTGACTGCAAACCAGTATTTTCCCAGTGGCCTGCTGGGACGTGGAAGATGGGTTCAGGGACTGAATTATTAAAAGGGTGACCAAACGTTTCCCTCTTCCTTGCAAATATGTATTTGTTTGAGAGATTTGTGAGCTGTGGTGGTGCAGTGGTTGGAATGCAGCATTGCAGGCTAATTCTACCGACTGCAAGGAGTTCAATCCTGATTGGCTCAAGGTGGACTCAGCCTTCCATCCTTCCGAGGTTGGTAAAATGAGGACCCAGATTGTTGTGGGCAACAGGCTGATTCTATAAACCGCTTAGAGAGGGCTATAAAGCACTGTGGAGCGATATATAAGTCTAAGGGCTAGTGCTAGTGGTAGTGCTGTACCTTTTCTCTCTCTTTCCTTCCTTCCTTCCTTCCTTCCTTCCTTCCTTCCTTCCTTCCTTCCTTCTTTCTTTCTTTCCTTCCTTCCTTTGTTCCTTCCTTCCTTTGTTCCATGGTGTGCAGTAGTTAGAATGCAGTATTTCAGGCTAATTCTTCCCATTACCAGCAATTCAATCCTGAGCAGCTCAAGGTTGACTTAGCCTTCCATCCTTCTGAGGTCGGTAAAATGAGGACCCAGATTGTTGAGGGCAATACGCTGGTTCTGTAAAATCACTTAGAGAGGGCTGTAAAGCACTGTGAAGCAGTATATAAGTCTAAAGGCCATTGCTCTTCCTTCTTTCCTTCCTTCCTTCTTTCCTTCCTTCCTTCCTTCCTTCCTTCCTTCCTTCCTTCCTTCCTTCCTTCCTTCCGTTCACTGCTAGCAGTTTGATCCTGACCGGCTCAGCCTTCCATCCTTCCAAGGTCAGTAAAACAAGGACCCAGATTATTGGGGGCAACATGCTGTAAACCACTTAGAGAGGGCTGTGAAGCACTGTGAAGTGGCTCATAAGTCTAAGTGCTATTGCTATCTTTGAACAGAACTCTGGGTGGCTCACAACAACAATATAACCACAGAACAGTAAAAAAACGAAGTCCAAAGAACAGACCCAATAAATCTGGTGCCTCAGACATTCTCCTGGGATGATTCTCCCCAACCAACCATTCTTACGTCCCAATCTCACCCTGTGCCTGGGAAAGAGCCAGGACTTTATGGTTTTCTAGATGTCTGGAGCGGTGGGGAATGCCAGAGCACCAGGAAAGGCTGTTCCATAGGATAGGTTCCATCCCTACTTAGGTCCTGCAAGGAGACAGTATTTAAGGGAAGGGGCATGGATGACCTCACCCTATCTGACAATAAAGACATCTCTCTTGAACGTTGTGTTCTTTTGGGATTGTCCAAGGCAGGGGTAGGCAATCTTGGCTCTTTTATGACTCGTAGGCTTCAACTCCCAGAATTCCTGAGCCAGCCATGCTGAGGGGAAAGGGAGAGGTTTCCAAGCTGAGCCAGGCTGGCTCAGGAATTCTGGGAGTTGAAGTCCACGAGTCATGAAGGGGCCATAGTTCCCCCATGCTGGCTCAGGAATTCTGGGAGTTGAAGTCCACGAGTCATGAAGGGGCCATAGTTCTCCCATGCTGGCTCAGGAATTCTGGGATTTGAAGTCCACAAGTCATGAAGGGGTCTAGGCCTAGGCCAGAGGTAGGCAACCTTGGCTCTTTTATGACTCGTGGACTTCAACTCCCAGAATTCCTGAGCCAGCCATGCTGAGGGGAAAGGGAGAGCCAAGGTTGCCTACCCCTGGTCCAAGGCTATGGGGGGGGTCACGTGAAGGTAGAAACTCATAGCTGGGACTGGGTGGTAAGGGAGCCTGGGACACATGAACAAAATACCTCTTCGTTTAAAGCAGTGTTTCTCAACCTCGACAATTTTAAGGCATGTGGACTTGAACTCCCAGAATTCCACAGCCAGCATTGCTGGCTGTGGAATTCTGGGAGTTGAAGTCCACATGCCTTAAAATTGTCGAGGTTGAGAAACACTGGTTTAAAGGATCTTTCGGCATCATTGTAAGGATGGTGCAACTACCACATAATTCATTTGCTCCATCAAAAACCCCTGGGGAGAGAACAGGGATGTAACCAACAGTGGTGCTCTTGAGACAAAACCTGACTCTTAGACCGACCATAGCTAGGTCCCTAGGAAAGAAAAACTCTCGGCTCCATTTGGTTGAAGGGATAGACTCTTTTACTAAGGATTGCTGGCTGCAGTAAAAGCAGGGCTAGATCTAAAGTTCCCGCACAAAAGGTTACAAAACTTTCCTCTTTGTCCCACCCTCCCCCTCCCATTATCAGTTCGTCTTTGGCCAATGGTGAGCTGCATAGATGTTTTGAGAACAGCTTGGATGTTTGGAGCAATCCACATTCCATTCTCACCTTCAAGGCCTTGAAGACTGGCCCAGGCTGGTTTTCTTGCATCTCTGGTTTCCATCAAACTATCAACCCCCTCCTTTTCCTCCACCTATGCCCCATTCATGTCTATTACCCACCTGTTCCCCTTCCCCTCTCCCCTAGCAGTTGATGGCAGGATGACAGCAGAACTGATGCTGACTTGAATCACTGGACCGATGTATGTTTGGTCTGGACTTTTGCCTTGATTTAGAAATTCAACCTTGATCCAGTTCTGATAGCCCCATCAGTTTGAGCAGAATAAATATGTGCAACGCAGCAAGGCTTATCTGAATCAATCCATGGACTTCTAAGTCAGTCCAGTGCTTTGAATGCACTTTCTAATTTAATTTGTTACCTAATTTCCATTCGCTGATTTAATCAACTTGGCTTCCTATACGGTCGGTGGGCCGTTCATTATCCGTGGCTTTTTTTTTCTTTTTTTTTTTTTTTTTGCCGAAATCTGTACAATCTGTGTCGGCTGGATCTGATGCCTTTGGAACAAGAGTGTCCTATATTTGTAGCACTTAGAGGGGAAAAAAGCAACCTTTTTTCAGCTACAACTGTGAACGTTTCCTCCCCTTTTCCCCCCCAATAATTGAGAGCTGCAAGTAGGTCTGTATTTTGCACACACTTTGGGAACCTGCTGGAAAGAGCCCTTTCCTGTTGCAGACAATGTCTTTGGATGATCTAGCTTGTTCGCCAAATGCGGGGGCATTTTTGTACTCCCCCGCCCCTCTTAGTCGGGCTCCTGGGAAATGAATAAAAGGCAGAGAGAATATTAATAACAAAAGAGAGGCTGGAAAGATTGTTTACTCTGCTTGGGCTAATAAATTTGTTTCCAGCCATGATCCTAACATGAAATTAAAAAGCCCAGGTTGGAAATGGAGAATTAGGTAGCATTCCTGCAGATAAGAAATTTTGGGCACAGAAGTAAATTAAATCTGCCAGAAGGATGGGGGGAAATGGATTTGTGCTGGGGGGGGAGAGAAGCACTGGCGGTCTCCTTCCCTGCATTCCCCCCCCCACAGCTGGTGCCACTGGAGGATATATCTGAAATAAGCTGGAATCCTGGGCCTTTGTGTTTAAATAAAACATGATCTGCCTGAAGTTTAAAAGCACGCTCCCACACACACTCGGTGGGAACGCTGCAGCCTTTGAAGGTCTTGGCATGCCTCAAAGGTGCTTTGATGACTGGCTTCTGAGCTGGCCCATCCCCTTCAAATGGACCCTTTTCGCGCTTCCAGGAGCACTTCAGATCATTTGGTCAAAAGCCAATTCCCAAGTTAAGCTTTTGCCAGGAATTCCGCAGACAGCCACAAACTCCATCCATTTCCAGAGCAAAAAGCCTTTCTTCTCTCTCAGGGAAGCTAGCAAATTGTTATCGATGCACTTCAAAGCAGGGCCAGGGAGGCAAATTCAGCCTCCCTTCTCTGATTCACACGGAGCTTTGAAACGGAGGATGGAATAAGAATAGAACAGAACAGAACAGAACAGAATAGAATAGAATAATAAGGATAGGATAGGATAGGATAGGATAGGATAGGATAGGATAGGATAGGATAGGATAGGATAGGATAGGATAGGAATCAGGAGTAGAATAGACAGAAATAATGGAATGGAATAGGAATAGGAATAAGAATAGAATAGAATAGAATAGAATAGAATAGAATAGAATAGAATAGAATAGAATAGAATAGAATAGAATAGAATAGAATATGGAATGCATAGAATAGAATAGAATAGAATAGAATAGAATAGAATAGAATAGAATAGAATAGAATAGAATAGAATAGAATATGGAATGCATAGAATAGAATAGAATAGAATAGAATAGAATAGAATAGAATAGAATAGAATAGAATAGAATAGAATAGAATAGAATAGAATAGAATAGAATAGAATAGAATAGAATAGAATAGAATATGGAATGCATAGAATAGAATAGAATAGAATAGAATAGAATAGAATAGAATAGAATAGAATAGAATAGAATAGAATAGAATAGAATAGAATAGAACCTGGAAGGAACCTTGAAGGTCTTCTAGTCCAGCCCCCCCAGGAGAACCAATATCATCTCACAGAGGTGAATGTCCAGTCTCCTCTTGAAAACCTCCAGTGATGGAGCGCTCACTATTCCTGTTCCACTGGTTGATTGTCCTCACTGTCAGGAAGTTTCTCCTCAATTCCGGGTTGCTTCTCTCTCTGATCAGTTTCCAACCATTGTTTCTTCTTCTGCCCTCTGGTGCTTTGGAGAATAATGTGACCCCCCTCTTCTTTGTGGCAGCCCCTCAAATACTGGAACACTGCTATCCTGTCTCCCCTGTTTTTTCTTTTCTTTAGACTAGCCAAACGCAAGTCCCGCAGCCGTTCTTCGTATGTTTTAGTCTCCAGGCCTTTGATCATCTTAGTTGCTCTTCTCTGATTTTTTTACAAAGTCTCAACCTCTTTTTTGTGATAGGGTGACCAAAATTGGCTGCAGTATGCTCTGGTCTTCCTAATTTCAAAAACAGAAGCGAAGAGCTTGAGAAGACACAATAAATCTGAGTTTTAAAAGGATCTCAGAAAAGTTAAGCCTAAGAAGAAATCTTCCAACTTTCTTCTTGTCACTGGATTATAAGGTGCTTCGGGTGTCATTGGCCCAACACAAAATACAATTCCTGATGCTACTGAGGCATCACTTCCTGGATAAATTAATTCAAGTTTGACTACCCAGAGGTAAATGTATTGATTTCGGAAAGACAGAAATGGTAGCCAGGGAATATAGAACGTAGAATCATAGGGACCAGCGAGGTTTTCTTGTCCTCTAGCTGAAGGCAGGAAATCTTGGCAAGATTTTGGAAATTTACATCTGAAAGGAGATCTGAATGTTTATGTACTGTCATCATGCCAGATTTTGGCCATTTTATTTTGCTATTTTTTAAGGGGGAAAAATGAAAGCTAACATGAAAACTAATGAAAAAATGAAAACTATTTAATGAAGATGAAGGAGTAGAAGGGGAACTCATCAAATTTGCAGATGACTGTTAAGCTGGCAGGAATAGCCAACGCCCCAGAAGACAAGCCCAGGATCCAAAAAGAGCTTAACAGACTTGAACAATGGGCCCCATCCAACAAAGTGAAATTTAATGTGGAGAAAAGCAAGGTTTTGCACCTGGGCAGGAAAAACCAAAGGTACAAGTACAGATTAGGTGAAGCCTGCCTCAAAAACAGCAACTGTGAGAGGGACCTTGGAGCCCTCGTGGACGATCACTTAAACATGAGCCAGCAGTGTGTGACAGCAGCCAAAAAAAGCCAGTAGAAATATTAATTCCACTTTATAATGCCTTGGTAAGACCACATTTGGAATATTGCAATTCAGTTTTGGTCCCCACGATATAAAAAAGATGCTTAGACTCTAGAAACAGTGCAAAGAAGAGGGAGTCAAGCTATTCTCCAAAGCGCCTGAAGGCAGGACAAGAAGCAACGGATGGAAACTAACCAAGGAGAGAAGCAACCTAGAACTAAGGAGAAACTTCCTGACAGTGAGGACAATTAACCAGTGGAACCACCTGCCTCCAGAAGTTGTGAATGCTCCAATACTGGAAGTTTTTAAGAAGAGACTGGACAGCCATTTGTCTGAAATGGTATAGGGTTTCCTGCCTGAGCAGGGGGTTGGACTAGATGACCTCCAAGGTCCCTTCCAACTCTGTTATTCTGTTATCTCCCACATGATAGCAGTGTTCCAATATCTCAGGGGCTGCCCCAAAGAAGAGGGAGTCAAGCTATTCTCCAAGGCACCTGAGGGCAGGACAAGAAGCAACGGGTGGAAACTCATCAAGGAGAGAAGCAACCTGGAACTAAGGAGAAACTTCCTGACAGTGAGAACAATTAACCAGTGGAACAGCTTTGCCTCCAGAAAATGTGGGCGCTCCATCACTGGAGGTTTTTAAGAAGAGACTGGACAGCCACTTGTCTGAAATGGTATAGGTTCTCCTGCTTGAGCGGGGGGCTGGACTAGAAGACCTCCAAGGTCCCTTCCAACTCTTATGTTGTAAGCCGCTCTGGGTCCCCTGGAGAAGAGCGGCTTATAAGTCTAATAAATAAATAAATAAATAAATAAATAAATAAATAAATTATTCTGTTGCTCTCCAAGAGATACTTCTGGGTGAGTAGAGCAGCTGCCACAGTCCCCCTAAAATGGGGGTCTGCAACCTTGAGAACTTTTAAGCATTGCTGGCTGTGGAATTCTGGGAGTTGATGTCCACATGCCTTAAAATTGTCAAGGTTGAGAACCCCTGCCTTAGAGGGAAAGACTGGAGCTCCTGGCTGATGGCTTTGCAAGTTGAGTGAATGACCCAGCCAAGTTGAGATATTTCCAGACGAGAGACAGAATTAAGTCTAGCAGGAGTTTTTCTGTCTAGGAAAGCAGCCCCCACCAAGTTAAACAAACTTGGGAAATAACAAACCATGAAATCAAAGGGTGCATATTATAACGACCCTGCATTGTCCTAATTTGCTTGGAACTAAATGGGGTTTTAATGATTACGACACACACTGAGAATGAATGTAATTATAAAAACGGCAACAACAAAAAATGCTGAATTGTCTGAATGGCTGCACGGAAACATCTCTCGTCAGCTTCTTTCATCCAGAAGGGCTACTAGTTCCAAATGCCTCCACAGAGCCCAGTTTCAATCATTTAATCCATTGTTTTGCAACAGTCAAAACTTTTTGGTGAAACGTAGCTTCCCTTTTGATACAGGGATCTTTGACACAGAGATCTTTCTGGGAAGCAGGCAAGCCGCGTGATGATGCATTGATCTTATAAATCCATAAAGCAACTGCAGCTTCCAAATGAGGCCTCGGAATTGAGCTGGAGAGAAGAAGTTTCGAAAGCTTTGGGGTCTGCAGTTTAAACAGGGGTGGCTTTGGGGGCGAAATGTTCTCTTCAAACTTTCCTTTGCACTTTGCAAATGGGGAGTCTGAACAAACAGGGTTATTCTTGGCCTACACATTCACAACTTATTGAATCTCACACGTTTCAGAGAAAGAATATCCTCTTAGATCCCCTGATTGTGTAAAACAATAACACATTTTCACAAATTGCAAAAGAGAGAGAGAGAGAGAGAGAGAGAGAGAGAGAGAGAGAGCGCAACCCTATAAAGAAATGTTCTTGAAATGTGGAGGAATGTAGCTCTGGCATTGAAAAGGAAGAATTTGAATTAGAATAACAGAGTTGGAAGGGGCCTTGTGGGTCATCTAGTCCAACCCTCCGCCCAAGCAGGAGACCCTACCCCATATTTGACAGATGGCAGTCCAGCCTCTTCTTGAAAGCCTCCAGTGATGGAGCACCTACAACTTCTGGTTGATTGTTCTCACTGTCAGAAAATGTCTCCTTATTTCCAGGTTGCTTCTCTCCTTGATCAGATTCAA